>JAODAL010020857.1:0-68461 GCA_025379985.1 Phyllomedusa bahiana | reverse complement strand
GGAGAGACTTCCCTTTTTCTGTAGCCTCCATTGCTGATAAATGTTTAAGAAGATATGGGGGTCATAAAAAAATGTTTTTAAATTTCCCATGTTTGAGGCCAATCGCCTGCATGAACAGCTGGGATCAAGAACACCTGTACTAAAAGTAGGGATTGACCTTTGTTGAACGTGCAAGAAAAAACACAGCTCACCTCTTGGACTAGTTTCCACAATGAAGTCTCTTACAGCGATCCTTCTGCTGCTTCCCGTCTCCACGGACTCACCGCCGGCCAGGCGGAAATACACAAACAAACAAAAGGATATCCGGGTAGTGCTCCCGTCCGAGACTGCAGATCCCGATGGGGCAGTCTGCCCGATGAAATCCAAAAGTCCGGGTATCGGTAAAATGTTGCAGCTTTATTAGAAAAACAATAATAAAAAGCAGCACTCAAACAGCATAACCCCCGTATGGCAGAAGAACTGACGCTTTTCGGGCTATGCAGCTCTTGCTCACTGTAGAGGCAGCTTGTGCTGCACTTCTTTAAATGTTCAATTAAAACCAATCGCCATACAGAGCCAAGATCACATGATGAAAACACCAATCGGAAATTTTTTGTTACAAATAAAGCATTGTTGCAGAGGTGAGTCTATCACCTGTCTGTCTTCACCAACCGTAGGAATAAACCTTATGTTACAAGAAGAAATGTAGCACAAAATGAACTCCCTTGTTTTATACATGTGAATGTATCTCAAAATGGAAACATTAAATGGGAGAATTTGTTACACATAAAGAACTGTGCAGGAGAGAACTCCACATAGCTCTATCTCATCTGCAACATGAAAAGGTACTATATAAAGAAATAGTGTGGCAAAAAAGTATATATGCTACGGCCAGAGAAAGAGATATATTGTAAACTCACCTATTCTGAATATGTAAGTATATCTCAATAATAATACAGCATGTCAGTACGGTAGTTAAGACCTGCAGGTCTTCTAGTTCCTAGCTTCAATATCCACCGTGCTTCTCTATTTCTGACTAAACTAGTCCAATTTCCTCCCCTATAGGGATGCATAATTTTGTCGATGGCATAAAATTGAAAGCCTTTTCAGATCCCCGTCATGTTCCTCTATGAAATGTTTTGCGGCTCCTGATATATTGCCTTGGCCTTTTTTAATGCTTGCCACGTGTTCCATAATTCGTATTCTCAATTTGCGAATTGTGCTGCCAACATATTTTTTGTTACAGGATGTACAGTCATGGCCAAAAGTTTTGAGAATGACAAAAATATTATATTTTCACATGATCTGTTGCCCTCTGGTTTTTATGTGAGTTTGTCAGATGTTTTTATCACATACAGAAATACAAGTGCAATCATATTATTATGATTAACAAAAGCTTTTATTGACAGTTAGAATGAGTTAATGCAGCAAGTGAATATTTGCAGTGTTGACCCTTCTTCAGGACCTCTGCAATTCTCCCTGGCATGCAGTCCATTCTTGCACAATTAATGCTTGCATTTTGTCACAATTTGTTGGTTTTTGTTTTTCCACCCGTCTCTTGATGATTGACCACAAGTTCTCAATGGGATTAAGATCTGGGGAGTTTCCAGGCCATGGACCCAAAATCTCTGTTTTGTTCCCTGAGCCATTTAGTTATCACCTTTGCTTTATGGCAAGGTGCTCCATCATGCTGGAAAAAGGCATTGTTGATCACCAAACGCCCTTGGATGGTTGGGAGAAGTTGCTCTTGGAGGACATTCTGGTACCATTCTTTATTCATGGATGTGTTTTTAGGCAAGACTGTTAGAGAGCCGATTCCCTTGGCTGAGAAGCAACCCCACACATGAATGGTTTCTGGATGCTTTACAGTTGGCATGAGACAAGACTGGTGGTATCGCTCACCTTGTCTTCTCCGAACAAGCTGTTTTCCAGATGTTCCAAACATTCGGAAAGGGGATTTATCAGAGAAAATGACTTTTTACCCCAGTCCTCAGCAGTCCACTCCCTGTACCTTTGGCAGAATATCAGTCTGTCCCTGATGTTTTTTTTCTGGAGAGAAGTGGCTTCTTTGCTGCCCTCCTTGACACCAGGCCTTGTTTCATGAGTTTCCGCCTCACAGTGCGTGCAGATGCACACCTGCCTGCTGCCATTCCTGAGCAAGCTCTGCACTGCTGGTAGCCCGATTCTCAAGCGGAAACACTTTTAAGAGACGGTCCTGGCGCTTGCTGCTCTTTCTTGGGCGCCCTGGAGCCTTTTTGGCAACAATGGAAGCTCTCTCCTTGAATTCCTTGATGATGCGATAGATTGCTGACTGAGGTGCAATCTTTATAGCTGCGATACTCTTCCCTGTTAGGCCAGTTTTGTGCAGTGCAATGATGACTGCACATGTTTCTTTAGAGATAACCATGGTTAACAGAAGAGAAACAATGATGCCAAGCATCAGCCTCCTTTTAAAGGGTCCAGTGGTGTGATTCTTACTTAATCATGACAGATTGATCTCCAGCCCTGTCCTCATCAACACGCACACCTGTGCTAATGGAGCAATCACTGAAACGATGTTAGCTGGTCCTTTTAAGGCAGGCCTGCAATGAAGTGGAAATGTGTTTTGGGGGAAAAAAGTTCATTTTCTAGGCAACTATTGACTTTGCAATTAATTGCTGTTAAGCTGATCACTCTTTATAACATTCTGGAGTATATGCAAATTGCCATTATAAAACCTGATGCAGTAGACTTTGTAAAAAATAACATTTGTATCATTCTCAAAACTTTTGGCCATGACTGTACATTGTATGATATATATGACATGTTGGCTGTCACAATTGACAAACTGTTGGATGTCATAAACCTGTTCACCACTGACATTTTCAAACTGGGTGGTCTTATGTGCCCATCTACATGCATTGCATCTGCTTCCTCCACATTTGTAAAAACCTTTTTGTGACGACCAAATTTTATTTACTGTATTCTGACTGGGTATATAGGTGCTAGGTGATATAATATTGCCCAAAGTTCTACCTCTCTTGGGCACCACTTGTATGCCTGCTTCTACTATTTCTACCAATTTGTTCTCCTGGCGTAAAATGTGGAGGTTCTTTCTAAATATATTTTTGATCTGGTTGAAGTTTTTGCTGTATCTTGTGGAGAAGGTGATTTTACTTTGTTGATGTGTCTATTGGGTTTTGGATCTTTCTTATTCAATAACTGTTCTTGTTTTTTGAGACTAACTCGGGACTTTGCCTTCTTGATGTCACCCACTTTGTAACCTCTCTGTGCCAGTCTATTCTCTATTTCATCGGCTGCCTGTTCAAAATCCTGCTCCCGTGTGCAAATTCTTTTAGCCCTTACCAATTCCCCATATGGAATAGCTTGTATTGTTTTAGGTGAATGGCAACTATTAGCCCGTAAAATTGTATTACCTGATGTGGGTTTACGATAAAGGGTGGTAAGAATTTGCCCTGTCTCTAGATGTCCACTTAAGCATATGTCCAAAAATGGGGTTTTAAGTCTGTCCCAATTTAAAGTGAAACGAAGACTGAGTAGATTGGAATAAACATAATCGCAGAGCGTATTCGCCACAAATACGCATTGAAATGCGCGCCAAAATGACCCCGTGTGAACATAGCCTTACTGGTAACTTTTTGTTCCTAATTGACTCCATAGCTGTACTGTAAGCAAGCAGCAGGTCGGGCTTAGTACTTCTTTGTCTTTCTCAGGCCTGCAACTCTCTCTCGGATACTGGGAGATCTGGTTGTGAAGAATAAAAAGACTCACTTCCTACTCACTCAGAAGATGCTGTTCTTGCAGTATGGCCTCAAGGTAATCTACCCGCTACAACCCCACTCTGTGCTCGTGATGAGGAATAAATCGGATTTAATGGTGGTGGTATTTCTTTTTTTTTTTTTTTTTTTTTTTAATTTCCTTGTTAGAAAGAGACGCTACAGAGCATTCTGGGATATTTAGCGGCAGAGAGTAGTCGCCGGCCGTTACTGATTAAGGTAGGTAGAACCCTGTGTTATTCTCTACTGACCAGTGATCAATGGCTGTAATCCATTCTGTATGGTTTTCAGGATCTCTGCTTGCTGTCTTTCAATAGTCAACTTCTTTTTTTCACTTCCAGGGGATAAAAATCTGTCCTGGTCATGTGATAAGCACAGGTGCAGAGCTTGTTACAGCTCGGGTATGTTCACACAGCGTGTTGGGTCCATGTGAACATACGCTTTTAGCTGCGTGTTTGGATCCGTTTATTGGAACCTATACGGACCCACACACGCATCTAATAAATAGCAGTTTGATTTACATTGCTTTTAATATGAAACACACATCGCCGTCCACACCAGTGATCACCAATCCGCCTTTCAGATCCGTTTCAAGAATTTACATATCAATTCTTGGTCCGAAAGACGCAGCAGGAGTCCTATAATCAACTATAGGGTGCGATCCTGCTGCATCCAACACAGATCCAAATACGCAGCTGCATGTTGGATACATGTTGGATCCGTTTAGTATCTGATCGGCAATGCGTTTTTAGATTCGATTTTTAGATTTTCCAAAAATCCAGTCAAGTTGTGGCTTTGCTGCAGTTTTCTGAAATGACTCCAATGTGTGAATAAGGTTAAAGAGGTTGTCTCACTATAAAAATTAGCTTTCGATGTAAGGAACGGTAAATTAAAACTCTGTCAAAATATATTGCTTTGTTTATTTTGCTTTGTTGAGGAGATGAGAGATTTTATCTGCTCTGGGTGCACACGGATTTCTCTGATTACCGACCGGCTCTCCCCTTCTCTCTCTGCTCTTTGCCTTACCTGAGAGCAGGGAGCGAAGTCACCACAGGTCAACGAACTGGACACCAGCAGCTTGAGAACTGAGTGTGTTATCTCTAACATACAAAGAAGACTAATTACTTTTGAGTGTTGACTTTGAGCTCTGAAGCTCTCTGCTCTATAGATAAGATCCCCTGCTCTCATCTCAGTGCAACGAGAAGAGCTGTAAATACAGAGCTGATATGCTAATCCATTCCATAGAACCATTCGCAGTCCAACCAGGAAGAGACCGGATGCATGAATCTGAAAGTGCGTGGTGAGACAACCCCTTTAAGGTCCCACATTGCAGCTACTACCGAACCAAAACCACACCTGTATGCAGTGGTCACTGCCCTAACTGCAGCCGCGCATTTTTGACCAGAATAGATTTGTATCTGCTGGACGTTTACAATGAAAGTGTCTATGAAGGGAAATCTATGCAGAAGGTTTATTTCAAGGTTGTTGCATCTTCTCACTGCTGCAGCGTTGTGTACCGTAATGTCCATTTCCAGGTTCTGAAGAAGCTTCTGGAACTGTGGGCGTCTGATAGCACAGTGAAACACGCGCCTTACCCTCAGCTTCTCCACCTGAGTCGCTCCATTTTTATTTGCTTGAGTCTCGTGAACAAAGAAGAGATTGACGGCTGCCAGCAAGGTAAGAGCCTGTAAAACGCGACGGCCCCTCCTATGTCCACATTTTATAACCTATCTTCCTAAAAAGTCCTGTTTTCTCCTCCATCATCTACAGAGTTACTCTTCAACCTGACCTCTGGGACTCGTCTGTATCTGGACAGTTCTCTTCCTCCAGTCAGATGCTTGGGCATGGTGGTCGCTGAATGTCTGAGCCGCTACATGGGGCCGGGAGGTCCCACGCTCTCTTTCCAAGTAAGATTCTTGTATGGAAACCATAATATGAGGTTTTCTTATTGCAACATATTAGTGTTTTACAAGCTGGACATTGTGATTAAGGCACAGAGGAGGTGTTAACTAAAGCTCAGGTACGTCTCTGCTGTATGTAGATGAAGTCTACATAAAATGCTGAGTAACTATACGATATACTGCACTCACTATTCTGCTGGTGCAGTCACGTCTACATACATTACTTATCCTGTACTGATCCTGAGTTACATCCTATATTATACTCCAGAGATGCACTCACTATTCTGCTGGTGCAGTCACTGTGTACATACATTACTTATCCTGTACTGATCCTGAGTTACATCCTGTATTATACTGCAGAGCTGCACTCACTATTCCGCTGGTGCAGTCACTGTGTACATACATTACTTATGCTATACTGATCCTGAGTTACATCCTGTATTATACTCCAGAGCTGCACTCACTATTCTGCTGGTGCAGTCACTGTGTACATACATTCTATATCTTTTTTTGTTCATTTCTGCTTGTACTGTGATCACTGATGTCTATACATCCTGTATTATCATCCAGAGCTGCACTCACTATTATGCTGGTGCAGTCACTGTACTACATTACACTTACTGACCCTGAGTTACATCCTATATTATACTTCAGAGCTATGCTCAATATTCTGCTTATACAGTCACTGTGTACATACATTACTTATCCTGTACTGATCCTTAGTTACATCCTGTATTATCCTCCAGAGCTGCACTCACTATTCTGCTGGTGCAGTCACTGTGTACATACATTACTTATCCTGTACTGATCCTGAGTTAAATTCTGTATTATACTCCAGAGCTGCACTCACTATTCTGCTGGTGCATTTCCTACTGGAAATATGTTTCTCAATAGGGTGTTGGTTTTCATCTCATCCATAATGTGTCCCTTTACATTTTGACATTGCCGGCACTGGTTAGGCAGTAGCATTATAGGAGAGTAGATTTTGTAGGGACATACCTGACAAGAAGAATGGCAGCACACAGGTGTACATGTATTGACGGTATAAAGGGGGGTTACAGCGCACTGCAGGGGTAACCTGTGCCCCTGAGATGGTTACATTAGGTAAATGTTTGTCAGTCGCCTAAACCTACAAACCATTCGCTATACCACAGGTGTCAAACTGCAGGCCCTCCAGCTGTTGGGAAACTACAACTCCCATATTGATTTTTTATAATATATAACTGTGGGCTTGATGGGAGTTGTAGTTTCCCAACAACTGGAGGGCCGGCAGTTTGACACCCCTGCGCTATACAATTGTAAAACTTTCATCTCGTAGTACCAAGAAGATGATGAAATGAAAGACCTCAAGTCACTGCTGATGCCTCAAAGCCGTTGTACAATGCATCCTGCAGAGTGTGTAAAGCCTCCGCCGCCTGAGAGGTAAGTGGCTGATGTGGCAGCCATATTGTTGGTTGGTTAAACCTTCTCCTGTGACCCTTTCTGTTTACTCCTGTGTCTCTCAGCTCTCCATCCAGAGTTCAGCCTGCCAAGAAAGAGGACAAACAGGATAAGGAGGACAAACCGGATAAGGAGAGCAAACCTAACACTGGATCGGATTCAGAACTCGATAGGTAAGAAATCCACAATTCACAAGAGTGTTAACTGTGTGTCTTTAAAAACTACCACATTGGTATATACCACACATGGTGGGCGGCAAACTGGACCGTTGTTAACACTTCTAGTTTCTGGTGGGGCCCCCAAAAATGGAAAATGCTGTTATGTAATGGTATGTGGCGGTATTATTTAGGTATTGAATTGCAGAATTGTGGGGTGTTATGTTGGCTGCTTGTGGCAGTATTGGTGCTATATGGTGTTGTTATATTGGCTGTATATGGTGGTACTATCTTGGCATTGTATTGTGGTATTAAGTTCGCAGTAAATAGTAGTATGATCTTGGCAGTATCTGGTGTTGGTATATTGACTGCATATGGCAGTGTTATCTTGGCATCATATTGTGGTATAAATATAACAAGTTAGTAGTGGATCTGTGGATACATTCTAGTGTAATAAACAAGATAGTGACCAGGATTCTGGAGAAGGTCTGTCATCTAGATGTAATAATATAACAAGTTATAGTGATTGGGATTCTGGAGAAGGGTCTGGAGACATTTCTAGATGTAATAATATAACAAGTTATAGTGACCGGGATTGGAAGGTCGATACATTAGATGTAATTATAAGGTTAAGTACCGGGATCTGGAGAGTCAGACATTTCTAGATGTAATAATAGAACAAGTTATAGTGACCAGGATTCTGGAGAAGGGTCTGGAACATTTCTAGATGTAATATAACAGTTATAGTGACGATTTGGAGAAGTTGGAACATTTGATGTAATTAGAACAAGTTATAGTGACCAGGATTCTGGAGAAGAGGCGCTGATCCAGGGATTATTCAGATTCCCAGTTTGAGTCGGGAAGGAATGTTTCCGCTATAATGAGGGTAATTGGCTTCTACCTCCTGTGAGGGTTTTGGCCTCCTCTGGATCAACATTATAGCGCAGTAGACTGAACTGGATGCATGTCTGTCTTTTTTCAGCCTTATAAACTATATATGGTGTTAAGTTAGCTGTATATGGCAGTATTATCTTGGCACTATATGGTTGTATATGACAGTATCATTGTGGCACTATATGGTTGAATATGGCAGTATCATTGTGGCACGATATGGCAGTATCATTGTGGCACGATAGGGCTGTATATGGCAGTATGATTGTGGCACGATATGGCTGTATATGGCAGTATCATTGTGGCACGATATGGCAGTATTATCTTGGCACTATATGGCTGTATATAGCAGTATCATCTTGGAACGATATGACTGTATATGACGGTATCATCGTGGCACGATATGGCAGTATTATCTTGGCACTATATGGCTGTATATGGCGGTATCATCGTGGCACGATATGGCAGTATTATCTTGGCACTATATGGCTGTATATGGCAGTATCATCGTGGCACTAAATGGTTGTATATGACAGTATTATCTTGGCACGATATGGTTGTATATGGCAGTATCATCTTGGCACGGTGTAGTTGTATATAGGTAGTATTATATTGACACTATATGGCAGTATTATCTTCTCTAATAATGGCAGGCAGGTTGCTTATTGTCTAGGGGTAATGAATGCAGTAACACAACATGTGAACCCAGGCTTACCTCGTAGATAGCACAAAAAACGACTTGACTATGCTGAAGACAGAGATTGTTTGGAGTATCCCAGTGAAAGAATTAGGCTGGGTTCACACATTGCCTTTTTGTTGTGTTTTTCACTTTTTTTTTTTTTTTTATAAAATGTAAGTGGCTTTGTAATAACTCTAAATTGGAACACCACTGACATCTGGCTTAATTTTTAAAAAAACACACATTTTTGGTTGTTCTTTCTCAATTAAAACAAGTCTGAAAACCTAAATCAAACCCTCATTTTTAATTGTGTATATGCCTGTGGTTTTGATCTCTTCCATGGAACAGTGATGACGACCTGACTCCATATGACATGAGTGCCGATACTGAACTGAATAAGAGCAAGATGCCAGCGTATATCCGGGATTGCATGGAAGGTGGGATGCAGTATTCCAATAGAAATAAGTTTTACACCTAAATGTCTTTTTTCTTTTGCCTCCTTATTCATCTACAGTCATATGAAAAAGTTTGGGATCCCCTATTAATCTTAATCATTTTTAATTCTAAATATTTGGGTGTTTGCAACAGCCATTTCAATTTGATATATCTAATAACTGATGGACACAGTAATATTTCTGGATTGAAATGAGGTTTATTGTACTAACACAAAATGTGCAATATGCATTAAACCAAATTTTGATCGGTGCAAAAATGTGGGTACCTTATCATTTTATTGATTTGAATACTCCTAACTACTTTTTACTGACTTTCTGAAGCACAAAATTAGTTTTGTATCCTCACTGAGCTTTGAACTTCATAGCCAGGTGTATCCAATGATGAGAAATGGTATTTAAGGTGGCCAATTGCAAGTTGTTCTCCTATTTGAATCTCCTGTGAAGAGTGGCATCATGGGCTCCCCAAAACAACTCTCAAATGATCTGAAAACAAAGATTGTTCAACCTAGTTGTTCAGGGGTAGGATACAAAAAGTTGTCTCAGAGATTGAACCTGTCAGTTTCCAGTGTGAGGAACATAGTAAGGAAATGGGAGACCACAGGGACAGTTCTTGTTAAGCCCAGAAGTGGCAGGCCAAGAAAAATATCAGAAAGGCAGAGAAGAAGAATGGTGAGAAGAGTCAAGGACAATCCACAGAGCACCTCCAAAGAGCTGCAGCATCATCTTGCTGCAGATGGTGTCGCTGTGCATCGGTCAACAATACAGCACACTTTGCACAAGGAGAAGCTGTATGGGAGAGTGATGCGAAAGAAGCCGTTTCTGAAAGCACGCCACAAACAGAGTCGCCTGAGGTATGCAAAAGCACATTTGGACAAGCCAGCTTCATTTTGGAAGAAGGTCCTGTGGACTGATGAAACAAAGATTGAGTTGTTTGGTCATACAAAAAGGCGTTATGCATGGCGTCCCAAAAACACCGCATTCCAAGAAAAACACTTGCTACCCACTGTAAAATTTGGTGGAGGTTCCATCATGCTTTGGGGCTGTGTGGCCAATGCCGGCACCGGGAATCTTGTTAAAGTTGAGGGTCGCATGGATTCAACTCAGTATCAGCAGATTCTTCAGAATAATGTACAAGAATCAGTGATGAATTTGAAGTTATGCCGGGGATGGATATTTCAGCAAGACAATGATCCCAAACACAGCTCCAAATCTACTCAGGCATTCATGCAGAGGAACAATTACAATGTTCTGGAATGGCCACCCAGTCCCCAGACCTGAATATCATTGAACATCTGTGGGATACTTTGAAGCGGGCTTCCATGCTCGGCACCATCAAACTTAACAGAACTTGAATTGTTTTGTAAAGAGGAATGGTCAAAAATACCTTCATCCAGGAACTGATTAAAAGCTACAGGAAGCGACTAGAGGCTGTTATTTTTGCAAAAGGAGGATCTACTAAATATTAATGTCACTTTTCTGTTGGGGTGCCCATACTTTTGCACCGGTCAAATTTTGGTTTAATGCATATTGCACATTTTGTGTTAGTACAATAAACCTCATTTCAATCCGGAAATATTACTGTGTCCATCAGTAGTGTGTGTGTATATGTGTATATGTGTGTGTGTATATATGTGTGTGTATATATATATATATATATATCTATCAAATTGAAATGGCTGTTGCAAACACCCAAATATTTAGAACTAAAAATGATTAAGATTAATAGGGGCGCCCAAACTTTTTCATATGACTGTATAAGAAGATCCACTTTTTGCAATGAAACTTCCTACTTGTGAGAGTGTCAGTAGTTCTCCGATATCTCTTTCCTACAACTCCCAGACTGCATAGCAATCTAAGACTTCCCTTCACAGTTATCACCGCTAGGGTCTATGTGCTGAAATTAGTGTGTAATTCCCCACAGCTCTGTACTTGCTGTCATGATGATGAAGATAGATAGGACTCATGAGTTGCTTTGTAAACTGTACAGAGCTGCAATTATCATTTTCACAACGGTAATGGGAGCAGAGGACAGCAGTTCAGAGCTGGGAGATTGTGTACTGCTAAGTTCTGCCAGCAAGACTCTGAGATAAACAGTTCCCCCTTTCCTGTAATTACTTTTATCCACTTGCAAACTACAGGCGAGAAAGAGTGAATGCAGCCATATCGTTCTCTACTCGGGTCGCGCCCACTACAGGGGAGTGTTCCTGAGCTGAGCCTGGTTTTAAAGCACACCCACTGAGTGATGACAAAATGTTCACTGAAGCCATGTGAGCAATGGACATCAGGTGGATTGCAGAGGATAGAGGGGAAGGGAAGACCAGGCTCTTTGCCTGGTTTTGCACAGCAGGACCAGTTAATACTTTTTAAAAATTAAGAGTTAAAAAGTTTAATATAATACACTTGTGAACCCTTTAAAAAAATAGTGTCCCGGGGAGCCCCTTTAAAAAAACGGTCCAATGTCGCCACTCTTCTGCTGCTTCCGTAAAATGTCACATGAAACTGTAGCCATTAACTGAGGCCGTTGATTGGCTGCAGCATCACGTGACTGATTAACATGTTGTTATTCGGCAGGGGGGTAGTAGTGCAGTTGGTGCACCTCTTATAACCGATGTTTTTTTTTTTTTGGTTTTTTTGTTGTTTTTTGCAACTACCTTAAAACTTCGATATAAATTCAGAAAAGGTTACTTTTTTTTTTCTTCAAATAGGCTTTTTTTTTGAATTTTACTTCCTAAATGCAAAATTAAGCAACTATGTAAACGGTCTTCATGGAAAAAAAATAATAAAAATAAAAAAATTTCCACTGTATTAATATTGTAAGTTCTTCAGCTCGTGGTGCTGCTGAATCTGAAACTGCTCCATCAAAGTAATGATACTGCCTATGGCCGCTCTGTGCTTTCACCCTCCCTTCTCTGTTAGAGATGGCAGCAGGGTGGAAGAAGAGGTCTATGGCAGATCACATAATGAAGAGGCGGGAGAGCTTCCAAGGAGGGCAGCTCACAAGGAGCAGCAGATAGGGAGGAAATTACAAATAAGGCAGTCTGCAGGGAGAGTATCATTTTAGCTTTGTGCAAGCTAAGAGAGAGAGTAGAGCACCCATTACAAAATGTAGCCTGCTAAACTCCCAGTACCCACATCCTGCATGTATTACTGGGAGGAGCCCCCCAACCCCACATGACAAAAACTAATACTAGGAGCTGGATGCAAACTGAATATCAGAGGGTCTTAAAATGATTATAGTTAATGAAGCCTGCAAATTGGGTCAAAATAACTTTTACCTCTATTCTATTTCCCCAGTGCTTTTGTCGGACGATGTAGAAAAACTGGAGGTGACCATGACTTCGTTATGCGGCTTGATGCGTTCCAACTTTTCATCCACCAAAGAGGTAAAATGGATACTATACTCTGCTGGGGAAATAAAACTAAATTTAGGAGAAACTCAACCATTAATTAATGCTCATAAATTGCAAGCAGACCTGGACACACTGAGGTCTTGGGCATCCACTTGGCAAATGAGGTTTAATGTGGATAAATGTAAGGTTCTGCAGCTGGGTACGAATAATCTGCAGGAATCATATGTCCTAGGGGGAGAAAAACTTGGAGAATCGCTTGTTGAGAAAGATCTGGGCTTTCTTGTAGATCATAGACTACAGAACAGCATTCAATGTCAATCAGCTGCCTCTAAGGCAGTCAAGATATTGGCGTGTGTTAAAAGAGGCCTGGACTCGCGGGACAAGGATGTCATTCTACCGCTGTACAAAGCATTGGTGTGTCCTAACTTAGAATATGCTGCTCAGATCTGGGCTCCAGTTTATAGAAGAGATGTAATGGAGCTAGAGAGAGTACAAAGACGAGCAACCAAACTTATCAAGGGAATGGAGCATCTTAGTTATGAGGAGAAGTTAGTAGAATTGAACTTATTTAGTCTTGAGAAAAGACGGCTTCGGGGACATGATTAATTTATATAAATATATAAATGGTCCCTACAAAAAGTATGGGGAAAAATTATTTAATGTAAAGCCCCCTCAAAAGACAAGGGGACATTCCCTTCGGCTAGAGAAAAAAAGATTCAATCTCCGGAGGAGAAGGGCGTTCTTCACTGTAAATCTGTGGAAGCGCGGCCCGAGGAGCTAGTCACAGCAGGAACAGGTGAGGGTTTCAAGAAAGGCTTAGATACCTACCTGGAACTAAAGAATATTGATGCGTATGTAGCTATGTAAAATTCTGGATCCTGGCTGGTGGAGGCTCTGGGGTCAGAGATTGGGTCTCCACTGGAGCAGATTGGTTCTTGCCTTGTGGGTTTCAGGGTATTCCCCAGTGGGGAGGCTAGGCTTGAAATCCTGGTCTCCCTCCCTCACCCACATTTTACCCACCCTTGGATGAACTTGATAGACACGTGTCTCTTTTTTTCAACCGTACAATGTCACTGTATAATCCAGGGTTCATACTGAGTAATGAAGATTCCCTTGCTGTCTTCTCCTGTAGGTCAGCACTGAGCTTGTCAAAATCCTCCTGCATCTTGATGACCACACAGGAGTGGAGAATTTCACAAAGCTGAGATACGCAGCCATGGTTTCCATCACGGTTATTGATCCTGTATCGGGAAGTACCTTCACTGTTTGCTTTTGTCTGGTGGAAAGTTCAGAAACTATGTTACTGGAAAACCCCCTCTAAAGGGGTTTTGCCACAAAGTAAAATGGACCTGGGAAGCTTGCAAATTAAATAATCAACATTTTCATCATTATTAAACAAAATTTTCAGCATTTTTTGTTTTAGCTGTTCCCTTAGTGATCCAGAGGATACGACCATTGACGACAGCTCCTCTCAGGCAGCTACTGTTATTCTATTCCTTGCCTAGTAGTCACACACACTCACTGCTGAGCGAGTGTTGAACCCCAGGTGCTGTCATTCTCCTCCTGTCCTGTGTACTCCTTAGTAATGAGTCAGACAGTGCAAATACATAATAAGAAAAAGAAACCTCAATCGGGTATGTGCATTGAGACAAAAAAAAATAATCCACATGTTTGATTCCTGCAGGTATTTGACTCTAGAACCCCTATGTTGGAAGGCAGAAGTGTTAACCACTCAGTTACATTGTAACTACTCTCAGCTCTTTACATAAACAGACCTTTGTTTGACTAGAGTGAGCACACTGTGGGGAAAGGCATGGTGATGTCAAGCCTGAGTCACATGATATGCAGTTCAAACAAATTCTACACGCCCCATTCTTAGCACACTGAAGCTGTATTAAGAAGGTGTGAAATGACTTTGTGGCAAAACCCATATAATTAGGGACAGTCTGTGACCTTAAAGGGTGTTCCAAAGCAGACTATTAAACGCTGCAATCAAATGGGCATTTGTTCATGTTGAGTCCAAGAAGAGATGAGAATGCTCAATGTGATGGAGACGTGACTCTTCGGAAGATATTTTTTGGGTCCAATATTTCCAGTGCCGAATGTGAAAGGGGTGTTCCTAAGCTACTGACTGCTCGTGAGCCCGTGGGGGATGATTAAACACAGTGCTGTGGCCCGTCCCGGTGATTCCAGCCGATGACCTCTCCTTTCAGTCTTCATGTCGCCCTGTAGTCAATCACAGGCCTCAGCAGTCGCATGCCGTATATCCAGCAAGAGACCCTCGTGACCTGTGAATTGCTATAGCATCATGTGAAGGCTAAACAGCGACTGGTATCACCAGGACTGGCTTTGGCGCTGGCTCTGGAGTGAGTTTTTTTTTTGTTTGTTTTTTTATTTCTAATCCTCCCCGACGGACTGATGGGCTGTTAGTAGTAGCTGGAACACCCCTTTTACATTAGGGAAATATGGCACCCAGTAGATATCTCCCGAAAAGTCACATTTTCTGTTGGTTGGAGATTTTTCACCTGTTCTTGGACTGACCATGTACAAGCGGTCGTTTAATTGCACAGTTTAATTGTCTGACCAAGACCACACCTGTGTGACCCCATTGTACAACAGACTTTGGCCTTGTTATCCAGCCTGGGTCATAAGAGCTGGTGTTCAACTGATCAGTCGCATGTTACATGTGCTCTATCTAATCAATGTGAACAAGGTAAAGGGCTTTTTGGTTTTGTTTTTTAAGCTAAAAAACCCCAACACAGGCCGGGACTGCCTCCCCTATACAGCTGCCATTCCAGCCCTCCAGAGCTCCTCTCCTTGATCCCCAAGAGGGATGTAATCTACATCAGGGGTCCCCAAGTCCAGTCCTCGGGGCCCACCAACAGGTCCTGTTTTCTGGCTTTCCTTTCCATTGCACAGGTAATTTTATTATACTGCACGTGTGATTTAATTATTGTCAGTGCTTTCTGTGGGAGATCCTGAAAACATGACCTGTTGGTGGGGCGTGAGGACTGGAGTTGGGGAACACTGGTCTACATGGCTTAGGCAACATTCACATGTCATACATGTAGGCAGAGATCACTGTGGTCAGTGATTTACTGCAAAGTCACGTAAGTCTTGTATATGACGTCTCCACAGGGGAAACGCCAGAGCTCCGATGCCGATAGAATGGCAGCAACTATAGGGAGTACTGGGTTTGTTTGGCTTATTTTGTTTGGGGCCTGTACTGGGCTCTGTGAAAATGTCAGAAAACCACTTTAATTTAAACATCCACTTACTTTTACAGGTCTCACAATATCTTACTAAAGAATTTTACTCCTCTAACTACAGCCTGAGACAGAGAATGGATATATTAGGAGTAAGTATTATGTTGGGGGAGGGGGGAGGGATTCTCCTTCGTACAGCCTCCGGTGCAAGTTCGGTTGGCTGTATGAAGTTGGTACATGGGTGATGTCCTGGACTTTCAAGGACAGTGGAATATCCCAATGTAGAAAAAAAACTTTCATCCAATATAATAGAACAAAAAAAAAGTAAAATCTGCATGTGTTTATTCAAAAGTCATTAAAGGGGTTTTGCCACGATCTAATGTTGACGTGGGATCCTCCAAAATGGGTATTTAATCACTTATCTAAATATGTCATTGAAAAAAGTGAAACCTCTGAGAGCTACAGCCCTCCTTACATGCCCTTAGTTTCCTGACTGTTTACATTAGACACGACCAGGAGCTGATCTGGCCACGCTTGCGTTGTTTGCACTTCTTATCTGATGGCAGGGAACATGAACGAGCTTTGAAGGGATTGGGGAGAAAAGATCCTGTGTCTTTTGTTTAGAGAATCCACTGCTTGTAATGTAATTTTGAGTAAACATGCAGACGCTCCCTGGATCTCTGCTCCCCCCTCCCCTCAGCAGCAGTGAACAAATGAAAGAACCTGCCCGGCGGCGCTTGCGTTGTTTGTACTTCTTATCTGATGGCAGGGCACATGAAAGAGAGCTTTGAAGGGAGGGTGAGAACGAAGCCTGTGTCTGCTGTATAGAGAGTCTGCTGCGCCATGCTCAGGCTTCCTCCCTCCCCCCACTCCCCCCTTCTGCAGCAGTTCGTGAACGCTGCCTGCTTGGATCTTATCTTCTCTCCTGAGCAGATAAGAGGGAGAAAACGCAAAACTGTAGAGCTTGTGCATAATACAGTTATCCCCTGTGGATTAGCCAAATAACATGTTTGGCCAAGTACAGAGACCTGAGTATCAGGAGCGTGCATGGGAGGTGGTGCGATGACATCACAGAGGAGGCGCTTGTTTTTTTAAACACAGAAACACAACACCCCTTTTTCAAGCCTCAAAATGGGAGTATCCACCTGTTAGGTAAGGAAATCACTTCCTGTCAAAACCCCTTTAAGATTATGGATCTGCATCCTGTAGTCTCCAATCCTCTGACGCGTTTCAAGCTATCTTGTGCTCTTCATCGTAAGCAATTGTAAGTATTATGTTACTGAAATGATTTCTAATATTTAAAGGTGTTGTTTTTTTAAATTAAAAGGTCAACGTTATACATGGCCTAGATATAAAGAAGTACTGTTGTGCCTATGAAGGCCTATGTGTCTCCATGGTAACAGACTACAAACAAACCCCATGCTGCCTGATCCTGCAGCCGTACGTCCTTCCACCGGTCTACTGCAGTTACCAAGCACTATGACTGCGGAATTGGCCTACACAGGTTTTGATTGTAGTTGCCATATAGACACATTGATCTGCATAGAAGCTGGAGGCTCAAAACAATGGGATATTTTCATTCAAAACTTAATAAAGTTGCTTCATCCTTGAACCAGTAACTAATCTAACCACTGCCTTGTAGTCTATAATGGATAAATGTTTGGTGAAGAAGTAATTTATTCAGAAATGCTTCTTTTTCTGAAACAGGTTTAGCAGCCGCAGCGCAGGAGCTGGCAGAATCTGTGAACCCCAAAAAAGCTGAGGCCCCCGAGACGGCGACATGTAGTTTCCAGTCTCCTAGTGGGAACGAGAACGACGATACTTCTGTTAACTGGAGGAAGATTGTAGAGGCGAGGATTGCAAGTAAAACCAGGCGGTTTGCCAAGGTATTTGTTAGAATTAACTCTATGGAAATATTCAAGTTGTGTTTTTTTTTGTTTTCCTTCATGCAGTGTCCATTAGCGTAAGGCCTCGTTCACACGGCTTATTGCCGGCGTAATTGCGGGGACGGATTTTGCCTCGCAATTACGCCGGCAGCCATGCGGCGGGGGCCAGTAGCTCGCCGGCCCCATAGACTGTCATTATCTACGGCGCGTACACGCCGTAAATAATGTGCATGTCACTTTCTCCCCCCTCGGCGGATTCGCCGAGCGGGGAGAAGAGACGGAATCCACAGTTCTCATAGAGAACTGTGGATTACCGTAATGACTGGGACTGATTTCAGCCGTAGTGGAGCGCAAATACGGCGCGCAGTACGGCTGGAATCAGCGCCCTAATAAGCCGTGAGATCGAGGCCTAAGGGTATGTTCACAAGACTGATTTTGTGTCGAACTATGCGCCAAAATAGGCTTCAATGTTCTAAACACCTCTTATTGATTGCAATGTAAAATATACACCATCGTTCACACAACGCGTATTTGCGACAGGGATTTAAAGACTATTTTACACGCGCAAATTTAAGTGCCTTATCAATTCTTGGGGCGTTTACGCGGGTAAAATTACCACAGTAAACCATGGGGGTTAGGAATTTTCAACATGCTCTTCAAAATACGTTGTGTGAACATGCCCTTAGACAGAAGGATTTACAGCACACATTTATGTACTAAAGCTTTAAAAATCACGTCACATGTTTTTCCATACAGATTTATTTTTGAAGTACACGCGGTCCCCTGGTTACGAACGGGATTGGGACTGTAGGTTTGTTCTTAAGTTGAATTTGGATGTAAGGCAGAACAGGTAGATTTATTAAATGGATAGTGCAGGGAAGGGTTTTTACATTCGTTTTGCTGTCTGTGCCCCTGTTAAGAAGATTTCACCTCATTTTCACTTTATACTGCTGTGGCATGCTGGTACTTGTCGTTCCACAGCCACTATCTGCTGTGGAACATGGAACTGCAAGTGCCAGCATGCCCCATAAGTTTCCTTTTGTAACTAGGGGACAGATGTAAGTCGGGAACTGCCTGTATTTGGATCAGGTTTGTTAAAACCTCCTGCAATTTGCGGCCACTAAATGCCGATGATTTTCTGCACCAAAATTCCCTGCGGCGGATAACCGCCACATATCCAGCAAGTGTGCACATGGTCTTATAATGTCGTTACGCCTTCTGACCATGATTACTGCAGTCTCCTTAGGGTATGTTCACACGACGTAATGTCCGTCCGTATTTTGGCGCGTAATTACGCTTCAGTACGCCCGAAGTACAGGCTGACATTACGGTAATTCTTTAGCTGTCATTGAGAGCTATGATTACCTGTTTTTTTCCCCCAACGCACACTACACGTCTGGGGAAAGAACTGACATGTCTGTTCTCCCCAGCAAATATGCACTGGGGAGAATGCATTTCAGTGAGGGCTTCAGAAGGACGGGCGGCGTATAGCGGCACACACAGTATGTGCTGCTATATGCCCGCTATTTAATCGTGTGAACGTAACCTTACTGATCTAACATCCTGATCTAAAAAGTCTTGCTCTGCAGATCCCGCTACATGTGTATATTTTACTGTCTGATTTCTCTGCATGCGTCACACTGTGTAAAATAGGAAGGGATCTCGCATAATAAACCTGCAGTAGTATTAGACAAGAATATGCATACTGGATAGATCACAGAAGTCATACAACCCTATAGCAAAATTCTGGCTACATGCAGCCACCACTGCGGGGAGCCAAATGCATACAGCTATTGTGACACTCATGGGCACTAAAAGGGCATGTCCCACGGCAGGTTTTACAGACCATTTTCGGTTTTGAAAGCCATCTGCAAACTGACTGTCAATCTTTAACACAGACCTTAATGGAAAATCCATGCTGCAGTCCCCACTGCACGGATTTTCTGCCGGAGGGTCCTTGACACCGCCGGCGGTCCGAAAAGCATTGGACATGTTCATTCTTCCGCCCGGTTTTCAGGTGGAACATGAACAGGTCAGTGCAAAGGGGGACGGCTTGAATCCGCAAACCGCAGAGAAAAGCCGCCCCCTGCATGACAAAAACCGATCTCCCTCTATCGTTAGGTAGACTACTGATGTAAATGCTGTATTGTAGAGATCTGTCTATATTGCAACACTTGGGGCACATTGACTATGGCAGCAAAATACTGCCTTGCATACTTTATACCACATTATTTATGTGTGTTAGACAATTTTGCACCTCATCTGATAATAGGGGGCCTGACTTTGCGGGAAAGGGCCGTGGCTTAGCGTATAATGCCACTCGACAAAGTTTTGGCACAATTAGTGGCATAAAGTGAGCCAACTAATAAAAAATGTAAACTTTGATTAGACTCTCTAAACATTCGTCTAGTCCAAATTTACACGGTTTAAAAGTTACACAGTATTGATCTGCCCTAATGTTTTAGTCTGTGTGTTCTTTGTTTCTACTGTTTTATCATTGTGCATGTGAAAAATGTAATGTTCTTCTATCTCCATTCTTATTGTAGGGTCCGACAAGTAGCCCCCCGTCCTCTGCGCCCAATAGATTTCATGCAGTTGCAGGACACTTCTTTTTCCCACTAATACAGAACTATGACAAGTAGGTTACATACATCCCTTTTATGTTTCACCTTCCTTCTATCTAATGGTAAAGAATTTTTTTTTAAAGGGGCGTTCCTATTTCAGACACTTATGGCATAGCTATAGGATGGGCTATAAATGTCTGTTAGGTGTGTGCTCCACCTCTGCAACCCAAACCTATTGTGAGGACAGGCCCCTGAAAGTCTCCATTCAGATCACAGAGCAGATGCTTGCACACTGCTCTCCATTTTTTTTTTTTATCTATAGGAAGTTCCTGTTACAGCTGAACAGTCCGGTGCTCACAATAGTGGAGGATCTCTCCTCTGAGACCAGACGTTTATAGCATCTCATATCGATAGGTCTGTGATGGGAACACCCCTTTCACTTTATTTGATCAACTAAAGGGGGAATTTTTCAAAACTGGTGCAAAATAAAAATTTTAGAAGTTACCATTTCAGGCAATCTGCTGCATGTTTTAGGGATGTTCACACGGCGCATTGACTCCATGTGAACATACGCTTTTAGATGCATGTTTGGACCCATCTGTATAACCCTAAACGGACCCAAACACGTATCTAATAAATAGCAATGAGATTTACATAACTTTTAATATGAGACAAGTAATGGCGTTCAGACAAGTGATCACCGATGTGCGTCTCATTGCGTCTTTCGGATCCGTCCCAAGAATTGTCATGTCAATTCTTGGTCCGAAAGACGCAGCAGGCGCCCTATAATAAACTATAGGGTGCGATCCTGCTGTAGCCAAAACGCATCCAAACACACAGCTGCATGCTGGATACGTGTTGGATCCGTTTAGGATCCAATTGCAGCGTTTTTGGATCCCAATTTCGGATCCAACATCGGTTCCAAACACGCCATGTGAACGGCCCCTTAGGGTCTTAGACCGTGACATCGGAAATCTGGTGATTCAAAAAGTGGAGCAGTTACAATAACAACCAGAGTTGCAGTATCACTAATACAAGGTGAAGCTTTCACGGCCTCCCTCTCACTTAACCCTTTATAGTAATATAGGTAATTTAAAGGAGTATTCCCAACTCGCACTGTAATGTCTCCGCATCAGAACTGAGAGCTGGTAACACTTGCACACTACTCTCCATTCTCTTGTGTAGAAGCTCCAAGTACAGCTGAACACACAGCTCCCATAGGACAAAATGGATAGCTGTGCACAAGTGCGACCGGATCTGCGTTCTAAAGCGGAGGCTTCCTGGGGAGCTGTTTTTGAGCTAGGTGCGGGTCCCACCTATCACACACTGATGGCATATCCTGTCATTATGCCGTCTAAGATGGGAACACCCCTTTAAAAGGAACCTGTTGTGTGGTTTATGCTACCCTATATGAGAGCAGAATGTGATTGAGGAAGAGAAGCTGAGCTCTGTGATATATAGGGTTATATGATAGAGGAGAGGGGCTGAGCTCTGTGATATATAGGATTATATGATAGAGGGAGAGCACCTGAGCTCTGTGATATATAGGGTTATATGATAGAGGAGAGAAGCTGAGCTCTGTGATATATAGGGTTATATGATAGAGGAGAGAAGCTGAGCTCTGTGATATATAGTGTTATATGATAGAGGAGAGAGCTGAGCTCTGTGATATATATAGGTTTTATAGGAAGGAGGAGAGAGCTGAGCTCTGTGATATATAGGGTTATATGATAGCGGGAGAGGAGCTGAGCTCTGTGATATATAGGGTTATATGATAGAGGAGAGGAGCTGAGCTCAGTTATATGATAGAGGAAAGAAGCTGAGCTCTGTGATATATAGGGTTATATGGTAGAGGAGAGGATCTGAGCTCTGTTATCTATAGTGTTATACTATAGAGTGAGAGGAGCTGAGCTCAGTTATATATAGGGTTATATGATAGAGGAGAGAAGCTGAGCTCTGTGATATATAGGGTTATATGATAGAGGAGAGAAGCTGAGCTCTATGATATATAGGGTTATATAGGGGAGAGGAGCTGAGCTCTAGTGTATATATAGGGTTATATGATAGAGGGAGAGAAGCTGAGCTCGTTGTGATATATAGAGGGTTTATATATAGGAGTGAGAGAAGCTGAGCTCTGTGAATAGGATTCCCATCAGAGCCAAGATAAAAGCGATTGATTCAATAATCATGAATTGTGGGTGGAAAGTAAAATAAATGAGAATCAGTTATTAAAATGCTTTGTCTTGATTCTTCTCACAAGGCCTGTCGTGACTTTAGACCTCCTGGGTGAAGATCGCCTGATCCTTGGAAGACTGGTTCACACTCTGGGCATCCTGATGCACCTGGCCTTAAATGCCACGGTAGTGTAATATCCATAGGAGGAGTTGTGGGGAGAGTGTTAAAGAGGTTGTCTCACTACAGGGATTGCTTTTCATGTTAAAGATCTTGCAAAAACAAGTCGCTTTGCAATATATGTCCATTAACAGTGTCCTACGTATTCTGAGATATCCCCTCTTGTATGGGCTGCATCAGCTCCTCAGGTCGCTATAGCTACAACTGTTGACTCTGATTGATGCCAGACTGTCGTTAGCTATAGACCTGTTCAATCTCTCCTGATTGGCTGCCAGCACTGGTTGCTATAGCTACAGACTTGGCTTCTACTGCAGCCTAGTGGAAGCCAGTAAACACGCCCCTGAATTCAAAATGAAACCAAGAAAACAGGACTGAGGTCAGAGGAATCGGTGTAGTGAGACAACCCCTTTAAGTGTTGGACTTTAGTTAAGATTGACATAAGTGATGTAACATTACGTAATGTATAAGGTAGCTACATAGGATGGCTGAACATTAGATAGAAGGATTTAGAGCTGACCGCATTAATTAAGATGAGGAACCAAACTAATCAGGGGACTGGAGCATCTTGGTTATGAGGAGAGGTTACAAGAATTAAACCTGTTTAGCCTTGAGAAAATACGGCTCCGTGGGAGACATGATTAATTTATAGAAGTGTATAAATGCCTCCTACAAAAAGTATGGGAAGATGCTATTTCATGTTAAACCCTCTTAAAAGCCAAGGAGGCGCTTCCTCCGTCTGGAGAAAAAAAAGATTAAATCTCCAGAGGAGAAAAGTCTTCTTTACCATGAGATCTGTGGAGTAGCCTTCCCGAGTAGGTGGTCACAGCAGGAACAGATGAGGGCTACAAGAAAGGCTTAGATAATTACTAATATTAATACTGAGGTGTGACTTAAAGCTCCGGAGCCCCAGTGCAAAATCCATAAAGGGCCCCCTACCCACCATGTGCCATTTATAATACTGGTATTTCCTTATGTGGTAGAGAGGCCTTTGGGCCCGCTAAGGCCTCAGGGCCCGGTAGCGACTGCTACCTCTGTACCCCCTATAGCTAGCCCCTGTTAATGCTTATGTAGCCGTATAAAGCATCTGGATCCAGTCTGATGGCAACTTGGGGATCAGGAATGAAATCTTACATTTGGGCAGATTGGTTCTTGCCTTATGGATTCCAAGTCTTCATCAGCAGGGGAAACTAAGATTAAAAATTCACT
Organism: Phyllomedusa bahiana; assembly: GCA_025379985.1. Lineage (NCBI taxonomy): Eukaryota > Metazoa > Chordata > Amphibia > Anura > Hylidae > Phyllomedusa > Phyllomedusa bahiana. The sequence continues at coordinate 44,621 of JAODAL010020857.1, read as the reverse complement.
TTACCCCTTCCTTATCCTTGGTTGAACTTGATGGACATTTTTCAACCATACTATGTACTATACTTCATATTTTGATACCTTTTTTGGGCTATTAATTGTGCTACTTGTTTATATACTCATAGCTGTAGATAGACGTTCACTGGAGATGTATATAAAGGTTTGATAAAATGAATCTCCTTTTGCTCCATCATAGATTGCGTTTCAGATGGGGAAGGCATTGCTGGAGTTTGTGTGGGTCCTACGCTTTCATACTGACCCGTGAGTATGGAACACGTCATGTTTTAAAATTTGTGCTTCTGTGATGGCTATAATCACACCATGATGATAAGCTGTATGCAAGATGTATGTTGGCTCTAACAGCGGACATGTAGTATTACATGCTAGCCTTTACCTGGGTTGTCTTGCCAGGCTGTTTCACAGAGCCACAGACAGCTTTGAGACTTGGCACTTCCTGGTCAGGCTGTGGGTGGTTCTATAGCAGTGACTGGTGTATCCGCTGTGCAGTTCCTAGCTGGCCCTGGTAGAGAGGCATGAGTGCTGAAACGAAAAATTAAATCAACGGCGAGTGAAACAGCTTCACTCCCGATCAATGCAATAAAAATGAGTGCTGTGGTGTGAAAGACTATACGGCTCTAAAAAGTTAAAGCTTGTCAGTAAGTAATGTAAACAAACTCCTGAGCTGCTAATAAGACACAGCAGGGAGTAATGTCACCATCCTAGACAAGGCTATAAAGCACAAAGAGTTGGTCACCATCTTGTGTACAAAAGTAGGAGATAAGATCTGCTCTAACACAGAAGAGATACAACATCAATATTTGTTTTTAACTTTGCCTTCATGTTTAACGGGAATACCCCTTAAGATAAGGGTGAGGAAAGGTGCCAGACAACATGACACATAGGACTTCCATCTATAGACAAGAATCTACAACGGAGTGAGCCTTTTTATTGCAGTCAGAGGAGGCCATTTTAGGAGAAGAAATAGCTCTTCACCAGTCCTCCTCCTCCGTCACAGGGCCTAAACCGCTCTTACATTACCCAAAAAACAGTATAAGATTCTGTTTCCTTTACTTAAGCCAGAGAATAGTGTAATATTTGGATCTACTATGTAGGAGTTCGGAGATTGAAAAGTCCCAAAATGTAACCCTGTCATATCCAAGTTGGGAGACGAGCGCATATTTAAAGGGAACCTGTCCCATAGAGCACTCTCTGATCTGCAGGCAGCATGCAATAGAGCAGGAGGAGCTGAGGAGATTGATAACTAGCTCTTTAGGGAAAGATGCAGTCACATTTTTATTTTATTTTTTTATAATTCTGCTCCTTTTTAGTTTAAGGAGTCCAGTAGGCGGTCTTTAGTTACTGACCACCTTTCTTGTATACTTGTGCCTACAGAGACTTCTTTCAATCATTGATAAGACCGCCCACTGGACTCCTTAGTCCAGAATAACCAGGGTTTTAAATGAATAGATTGTATTTCACACCATGCATCCGTATAGAGTATATCACGTGGCTAAATTATATGGTTATTGACTTTTTGTCTGTAGGTTTGTGAGACAGGGTCACCTGTTCTGTGTGTCCACCATTCTGCTAAGTGTTCCCTGGGAGCAGCTCATGACTGACATGTCTGAAATGGTGCTGGAAATTAAATGTTGGCTGGAAGGTGAGGTAGATGGGAAACTTTGTGAAAAATGCAGCTATGTCTCTGTGGAACCTGTATATTGCTATCTATCTAATTCCTTACCTATCCTATTCTATATCTATCTATATATCCTATTCCTTACCTATCTATCTACCTACCTACCTACACTGTGCACATTTTGGTCCTTGCATTGTACCTACAGGTAGAGCAGGGTGGTGTGGGCATATAAAGCAGCAATTATCACATGATCATAGGGTTTCTCTTCAGTGTTTTATTTCTTCAAAATGTAACCTACATACTAAGGGCGACATGTCTGAAAATTGGCGTTGCTGCGGCAGATTTTAGGAGCATTTAATCAGTGTAAAATGCACCTGAAAGTAAGATACTTTCATAAATCTGGCATCTGGTATACCTTGCATAGTAACCTTAATGCGCCTAAAAAGAAGCAATCACGGCCATAGCGTATCAAAGCTAGTGTATGTAATGCATCTCAATAGGCGCACTGCTTTATGGAGGCGCACAGCGCATCATTGCTACTATATTTAATGCACCTTTTTAGGTGCATTACAATGTGTTGTGCCCGGTGTATAATGCGCCTTGTTTTGGTATATTACAGTTCATTTACATAGAGTATATGACCAAGTATGTTTGGCACAAAATAGACCCAAAAAAAACCGCCACTTGCGTATTGGGACATGTCACCCTAAATGTTCAGCTCATTAAAGGGTTTTCTCAGTATTAAACATTTCCGGCACATCCATAGGATATGACATTACCACCACTGGACCCACGGCTATCTCCAAAATGACCCCACCCTCACCCTCCAACATCCTGCTTTTAGACTGAGGCTGGCACACATGAAGAGGTGGCTGTCTCCATTCATTTCAATGGGAGTTCCAGATACAGCTGAGTAGACTTTCTTGGCTGTTTATGGAAATTCCATACAAGTCACTTATGTGTGGACCCCTCTCTGTATCGGCCGCAGCACAAAGGAGGATGGTGGTTCCATGGACCCCTATTCTGCTGGAAAGTCAGAAATTGTATATCCATCATTGTGGGGTTCAGAGCTCCTCTTTCTTATGCAGTGTTCCACATCCCTTTGGGTAAGAGCTTAGTAAATATGGATTTGTTGTTTTAGTTTAATGGGAGCAGTAAAAATCCGTATTCAGAAAGTTCACCTTTAGTGGCCACAGAGTGAGAGATTTATTTTTTTTTTATTTACATGTAAAAGGGTTGTCCAGTTGAATAAAATTATACCTAAAGGGGTTGTCTAATTAGAGACATTGATGGCATATAAAAATGGAGTTTTGGGGCTCATTCGGGAGAGAGGTGGGACTTTTCAGACATTGATGGCATAAGGCTAGGATAGGTCATCAATGTCTGTAGTTAGACAATCCCTTTAGATGGAGTCAGGGTGGAAGAAAAAAAAATGATGCTTACCTCCCAGTTCCCCCTTGCTGCCGCACCTCTTCATTTTTGGGTTCTCATCCCGACACATAGAAAAGGCTTGCGCTTGATTTACTCTCCTGTGTGTCAGGAATAGAACCTGGAAGTGAAGAGGAGCAGATCCTGGGGAGGATGGAGCACTAAATACAACTTTTTTTTCCTGCATTCTGGCCTCATTTAAATTTTTTTTTGTTTTTTTTCTCCTCCCCCTTTAACCTTTGAGGACAGAAAGTAGATCTTTCAAATATGTGAGAATGGAACAAATCCTTGTCCTACACAGAATGTGGCTGCTTTGTTATTGTATAGGTACAGTATGGAAGCTATAGGTCTGTGTGGAGCATTGGATTGAGCACCTGTTACTTTTATTTTTAGATGTGACTGAGACAGACGCTGATGAAGACTGTCGGCGCCTCGCCATGGGTGGCCTGGTGCTCATGGGGAAATTGAGTGAGCTCCAGGTACCTCCCATCCAATGACCTCTGTGCTGACAGCTGCCCAACATGGAAGAGCACTTACATGGAAATTGGGTCTGCTGCCGCATCATAGAACCACGTGTCACTATTCTACAATAGTTGGCTAAATAATCTGTACATAACGTAGCACTTGGATAATCCTGGACACAAGATTGGGACTTTATCGGACATCGGATTAGCGGTGGCTTTGCTGCACTGCCGGTATCATATTTTCTACTCTGTAACCAGGTGCAGCCCTGGATGGGAAGCAGATGAGCAGAATGGGTCCTTTCCTGTAAAAAGACTTTCTTCTATACATGCGAAATAAATACATTTTGTACTAATGAACATAGATTATTTGTATTTTATTACATAAAGATTGTTCTCTTTTTCGCGTCTTCCAGTAACAGTCCACACCTGTGCATGGGCTCTGTCTGATATTGCATCTTGGCTACATTAAAATGAATCGAGCTGCAATATCATGTACAGTCTGTAAAAAAGCAGTAATGTTGTTCTATTCATTGACAATGCAGACAGTGGTGGAAATAATTTGGCTCGGCCCTGCGCTCCATGTCTCCGAGTCAGCAAACGAGTGCCTGGAGCTTCGGGGACTAGCATTTGCGCAGGTGCACATCTCACTTATGCAGTACCTCCCTGATGTGATATTGCGCATGCGCTGGTCTTGGCAGCTCCTGGCATTTGTTTTCTGAATCATCAGTAAGATCTTGAATGCCCGATGTTTCTATCCTGATTTGCTACTGGACATCGAGGGAGAAAGAGCAACGCCCCAAATTGTGCAGTACCGTTCATTTTGGACCAAGGCTTAAAGGGGTTGTCTCACTACATCAATTCATCTTACTTCAGTCCTGTTTTCTTGGTTTCATTTTTAAATTCAGGGGTGTGTTTACTTGCTACTAATGGCTTCTACTGGCCTGCAGTGATGAGCTGCTGAGTACACCAGGTCTGTAGCTATAGCGACCAGCAGTGGCAGCTTATAAGGAAAGAGAACAGGTCTGTAGCTATAGCGTCCTGAGAAGCTGATGCAGCCCATACAAGAGGGGATATTTAGGAATAGGTAGGACACTGCTAATGGAGAAATATTGCAAAGTGACTTGTTTTTGCAAGATCTTTAATATAAAAAGCAGCAATCCTTGTAGTGAGACAACCCCTTTTGTGAGCCACCAGGAATGTTTTAGCGGGCTACATGTGCAGGCCTGGCCTAAAGGTGCGGATATTTGCCTACGGATGTTTCACATGTGTACGAAGTATCCACACCGGTGTAATTGCATAAAGGAACTGGCATAATAAACATAACAAAACTTTGTGGCAACATTTTGGGGAAGATCCTTTTCCCTCCCAGCAGGTTTGCACCCATGTAAACAAAATGAGGCACATAGACTCGGTTTGGTAAGAAGGAACTTGCAGCCCATAATCCTGACCTCCACCCCATCAGAGCTTGCCTCAGTATCTGGCACAGGCTTTAGTAACCTAACATCTGTACCAGACCTCACAAATGCAGCACAAAGTCCAACAGATACGTCCTAAAGCTTCCCTTGAAGAATAGAAGCTGTTCTGTGAGAGGCTTTGAAACTCCATATTAAAGGTCAAACAAGCTCACACGGGTGTGTACTTCCTTTTGGTCATATTAGAGTATGTTCACACGGCTTATATTGGCGCGTATTTTGGCGCATATTTTGCAGCGTATTGCGCTTTATACGCGGTGAAATGCACGCCGCAATTACGTTAATTCACAGCTCTCATAGAGAGTTATGGATTACATGTCGTCTCCCCACGCGTACAAGAATTGACATGTCAATCGTTAGTGGCGATTACGGGCCGCTGACAATGCGCCGCAATAAGCCATGTGAACATACCCTTAGGCCTGGTTTCATTTGTAAACAAACTGGTTTCCTAACGGATGTGAATGGAGCCCAATGGATCCCATTGATTACAATAGGGTGCGTTGGAGTTTACTTGTGGTGCCCAGCGTTTTAACGGGAAAAATAGCGCAGAATGTTCTGTCATTCCCAATGGAACTTGTGACAGAGGTTCATACCGGAACCTAGCCCAAGTCACAATGTCTAATAAGGCAGTGATGTGTCCGATGTATTTGATCTATCTGTTGCTTTTCTGCTGCATTTTGAAATGGGTAACTTGTAATGAGGCTCAGATTGGTTTCTTATTCACAGGAAAAGATTCCTTTGTTTTCAATGGATCATTAATAGGAAAATTTATGAGCATAATACATATTCGATCCCCAAAAAATTAAGTGCGTTAAAACAGAACTACTGATAAAACCAATAAAACGCCACAGCAAAAAATATGGATACAGATATTAAATTCAATGAAGAGAGACATCCTACTGTGATGCAGAGGAGGAGACGCTCCCATAAAATATATAGTGCAGGGTAGGAAAGTATGAGGAAGGGAACTGGTACAAAATAGTTACAGGCCCTGATATGACGCTACTTGACCTAATAGTATTGCTAGTGGCCTATCCAAAAGAGAACCTGCCCCAATAAGGGTGACACCATCTCCAACTTTAACCCTGTGCACACTATACTACCCTATACGATACTACCTACCTATACTATACCATACTATACTACCCTATACTAGTCCAGAAAAAGCATAAAGTCCCGTCCCGACATGTTTCTGTGCCTGTATGGCACGCTCCATGGGGTATTAAAAAATTGCCTAAGGACAAAAAGTACTAGGAGGCAAATGAATGATAAGCTCAATAGTTAATTCCACCTAAGAGGCTGCAGAAGAGGAAAAAAGGTCCTGAGATTTCAGGAGGCTATCAGCATGTGCATGGGGGGTGGCATAAGTCTTATCTTGGGTAGTGTACCCAACCATAATACCTATTACAGTGAGGTGGACTAAGGAGAATGGGAGATAGAAGTAGTTGACCTAAAATGGGCATCAAAATGTGAACCCAAGACTGAGATGTAAAGGGTTAAATGACAGTGGGCCATTTGGGCTGATCGAACGCCACCACACCAGTAGGGATGCCGCCATATTCCGTGTAGTCCAGTCTGGCCCAAAGTGGTTCTGGCATTACGTTGGCCAAACAGGGAATTTTTACTGATTTGGATAACTGGCGTTTTCAAAGCATTAAACAACTTCGGGCCACTGATCTCAGACGGCCATCACACCACACACTGCCCATCTGCAAGGTGATTTGACACAGAGCATCCGTATTAGTGTGATGGCAGTGTAAGATCAGTTGCTCAAAATCGCATAACCCTTTAAAGACACCAGTCACTCATTGCAATTGGTAAAAATCACCCGTCTGCCCATTACAATGCCAGTTTTAATGCCCAGAACCACCTTGGACCAGGCTGGACTAAACTTAATTTTATGCGAGGCTTCCCTAGTGGTGTAATGGCGGTGCGAGATCAGTGGCCCAAAGTCATTTAAAGGGTTAGATCTCAGTCTTGGATTCCTGTTTTGATGCCCTTTGTGTGCCAGCAATTTGGGAAACAGAAACTGCTTCCTTCTTGGTCCACTTCACTGTTACGTAATTTATAAAACTGAGAAGTTTTCCCTTTTAATAAGAAACCAACTTCAGCCTCGTTAACGTCTATGGCGCTTGACCACATGGGATTTACCCAGAAAACAAAAGTGAAATTTTCAAAACTGTTTGCAGACAGGAGGAGTCATCTTTGTGGTTTGTGATGTAGATGTGATTGTGGAAGTCTCCAGAGTGAGCGTTACACAGGAGATCTGCAGAGTCGGATGCAACCTGCTGCTTCTTGCATCTAGAACCCGAGCTACCTTCCCGGGTTTAGGATCTTCTCCTTGCACAATGGCATCGCTGGCTGATGAGCTGAGCTGCTCCATCTGTCTGGACATCAATAAGAATCCTGTGATGCTGAACTGTGGCCACAACTTCTGCCAGGAGTGCATTGAGCATCTTCTGAACGTTCACAACGGATCTAGAGGTTACACCTGCCCCGAGTGCAGAGCGACGTTTGAGCAACGTCCTGTGCTGCGAAGAAACCTAAAGCTGTGGAACGTAATACAATATCTCCAAGAGGATTCCCAGAAGAAGCCACCACGTTCTTGTTTGGGCCTCAGCAAAAAGCTTGAAGCCATCGAGAAAAGGATCGAGAGTCTAAATGAGCAAAGAACAAAAATTCAAGAAGCTTCAGATGTTCTAGAGAAGACAACGAAGACTTTAATATGATCGAACGAGATATCAAGACTTTCCGGAAGACTGTGCTGGGAGAGATCTCGAGGAAGAAGGGTCATGCTCTGTTGAGGGTCTCCAAATCCATCCATGAGCTGGAGATGAGGAAACGGGAGCTGGCGAGGATGATAAATGGGACCATAGAGCTGAACCACATGGCTGATCCTATTCCTGAAGACAACGTTGAGACTGTTTTGGATGAAAACCCCATCGGTTTGATTTTTAGGAGGTGCCTGACCAGTCTGATTCCTATACTCTCATCAGTCACCCAATCCATTCATGGGCCAAAGACTTTGGATGTACTCCTGGATGTAAGAACTGCCTGCGATTATATTCAGGTATCGCCTGACTACAAATCGGCTTCATACGTCAACGTGGATCAGCACTATCCGGAAGGACCGCAACGCTTCCAGGTCTGTCAGGTTCTGAGCACCTGTTGCATCTCTGCACAGCAATATTGGGAAGTGGATGTCAGTGAAGCCAAGGAATGGATTGTCGGAGTGGCTTACCCTAGCATAGGCAGGAAAACACTGGAGGAAGGAGCCTACATAGGTTTTAACAAGAAGTCCTGGTGTTTGGAGTACCGCCATTGCCTCTCTGCTCTGCACATTAGAGCCAGGGAAGAATTGACTTTGAAATCGCCCATAGCCCGGCTTGGAGTGTATGTGGACTATGATTCTGGAGTCCTATCCTTTTATCAGCTCAGTGATCAGATCAGACACTTGTATAGCTTTACTACTACCTTCACCGAGAGCCTCCATGCCGCCTTCCACATCTTCCCAGGCACCTGCATCACAATCCCAAAAGGGGATCCTCAAGCAAAGGCAGGAATTTTAAGGAGGGGTTTACAAGTGGGTGGACGACCATGACCACAACATTAGTCTACCTTTGCCAAATTTTCATAGGCGCACGCTTTACATCAGGTGGTTCTGCGGTTAGTGATAATATTCCAGTAATAATCCTGGTGGGCTGGAGTAGTTTAGTGTAGGGGCACAAGGGGTAAGGAGGCCAACTGTTACCTTACGAAAGCTTCTTTCGGTCTATTAGATTTCATATGAAGGATTAAACTATCACATGGCATTGTCCACAATTACTAGTAGATCCAAAGAATAGGTAGTAAGTGACTGATGGGTTGAGCTTTGACTATGTGCTCTCCTGTTCCATTTGTATGGGTCTGTTGAAGATAGCCAAGTACAGCGCCACTGAAAAATCAGGATGCAGTGAGCACAGAAAGAACTGCTATTTAAACTTAAAAGGGATGTATCGCTTCTTTAGTTCGGCTGATTTATACTGCTCTCAGCTTCCCAACTCTAGAAATGCAGGGGCGTTTCTTCCCCTCCCAGCTGGGTGACATCATCCCCCCCTTCACTATTCATGCTGGCTCCCGAGACTCCCCCTCTTGAGTCCCCCATGGGCACTGTGTCTCTCCCTACAGTCTTATTTTGTAAGAGCTGTATACAACCACAGGGTGCATTCAATCTAGACTGAGCACTGGATCTCTTCACCCCTCTCAACAGCTGGAGATTTGGTTACAGTTGAATTCAGCTTTCTATGGAGGGCAACAGATCTCCCTTCTATGCAGGAGAGGCAGGGATCGACACACAATTGTGGGTGTTTCCCGATTTTTAGAAGCCCTGCAGTGTTTATTCGTTTCTTCTGGCTGTCAGAGGGAAAATGGGGCCGGTCCCTTACTTTGAGTGAAATGCAGGAATGCAAAGCTCCGTGAATACGGCCGACCGGGGGCCTAACAGAATGTAAATGACTCCCCCAGCTATGAAATTGCAAAGGAGGGAATCCGACCAGTACTGGAGATCAGTGTAAGCAGAAACAGCAGATAAGGGATCCTGTGATAACAAGACAGCTTTGCTAATGACATCTAATTGCAAAGTTGCTTGTTTTCACTGTCCCCTTATTCTGAAGACCATTTAATGAAATGATACAACCCCTTTAAACAGCGGCAATAATGGCCACGATCAGCTCACCTGAGGAAGCCCAAAAAAGCATGGCTGCTGGCAAGACTCCACGCCCAATAAACAATCAACGCAAAAGGACAGGACGCCAGTCTCCAATTCGAGTATGACTCCCGTCGTAGTTAGTTGAATAAAAAAAATCCTTCTTTATTTAATCATATTGCTATGCTATGTGTAATGACACCTTAGAGTGACCGAAACGCGTCAGCAATTTGTGATGCTACCAATATTATGGAACTGGTTTTTTTTATAAGTCTGGTGTAGATCAGTTTTTTAGATATGATTAAATAAAGAAGGATTTTTTTTTATTCAACTAACTACGACGGGAGTTATACTCAAGTTGGAAGCTGTTGTTTTTTGTTTATTTTTTTATAGGGGTTGTCTCACTACAAGGATTGCTGCTTTATATGTTAAAGATCTTGCAAAGACAAGTCACTTTGCAATAGAAGAAGGAGGACAAACCTTCGAAACGTAGCATCAGTGCGCTTCCGTACATCGAGCAGCACGGCTGTGCTGCATCGCTCTCTGCTAAAATTTATGGACTTATCCATCTATGTGATACATTGCCTTTTGGAACACAGTTTGGACTTTATCCATCAATGACAAGGTACTGGATGTAAATTTGCTGGCCGTTGATACGGTGTTGTAATGTCACTTTTTTATATGAGTAAAGCACACTTTTTATATGCAAACTTCTGGCTAATCTCTTTCATGGCTGCATAGAAGGCAAGCAAGAGGAACCTCCGCCCAGAAACTACAAACGGGAAAACGCCCAAAGCTAAGGTTGTTGAAATTTAAATATATGTGGATGCTGGCACTTGTAGTTCCATAACAGCTGCCTATGAAGGCAGTAACTGTGGAGCTACAAGTTCCAGCAGACCACAGCAATACATGGTACACAAATGTACTACTCGGCGCCCATACAAGTAGTACATGTGTGTTGTGGCATGCTGGCACTTGTAATTCCAACAAATGTAAAAGAGATGTTAACGCTGCTGGATGCTGGCACTTGTAGTTCCATAACAGCTGCCTATGAAGGCAGTAACTGTGGCGCTACAAGTGCCAGTAGACCACAGCAATACATGGTACACAAATGTACTACTCGGCGCCCATACAAGTAGTACATGTGGGTTGTGGCATGCTGTCTTTTGTCTGTGCTTATAACCTCTACATTCTAAAGTGATGCGGAATTTGTTGGCGCTATATAAATAAAGATTATTATTATGCTGGCACTTGTAATTCCAACAAATGTAAAAGAAGTGTTAACTATACCCTGCACTATCCAAAATAAACAATTTTGGATGGGCTTACATTTAATAAATCTACCTGTTACGACTTGTATACACATTTAATCTAAGAACAAACCTACAGTACCTATCCCATTCTGTAACCTGAGGACTTCCTGTGGATTAAGAACTCCCATAGACATGAATGGGGGAGAGCTGCACAAGTGCATTCCTCCACCCATTCACTGAGTCCGGCTTATAGCAAACTAGTAGCCGGCCTCTATAGGGGACTGTGTCAGGTGGCAATATTCTAGATTATCGGATGGTAACAGAGGAGTATATACACAAGTGACTCAGAATGGTGGTGCAAATATCAGAGCACACAAAAGTAGAAAATCTTGCATGAAATTTAGCTGCTGTAAGAATTCACAACAGCACATACAGTTAGGTTATGTTCACACGGTATAATTGCGGGGACGTATTTCACCCACAATTACGCCGTGTGCTCGGCCGGGGGGGGGGGGTGCCCGCCAGCCCCATGGACATTCATTACTAGCGGCGCGTATACGATTTATAGATAGGCCCCCTCAGTAAGGCAGGTATATACAGGCCCCCCGCAGTAAGGCGAGGATATAGATAGGCCCCCTCAGTAAGGCAGGTATATTGATAGGCCCCCTCAGTAAGGCAGGTATATTGATAGGCCCACTCAGTAAGGCAGGTATATAGATAGGCCCCAACAGTAAGGCATGGATATATATAGGCCCCCACAGAAACGCAGGTATATACAGGCCCCCTCAGTAAGGCAAGAATATAGATAGGCCCCCTCAGTAAGGCAGGTATATTGATAGGCCCCCTCAGTAAGGCAGGTATATAGATAGGCCCCCTCAGTAAAGCAGGTATATATATGGCACCAGCAGACAGGTAATCGGCATTAAAAATAACACTAATACTCACCTTATCTCTTTCCCAGGAGAGCATCTTCTGCACCGGGACACTCCTCCGGCAGCTCCTCAGCCGCACAGCAGAGTGTCTGCTGTGCAGCCGAGAAGAGGCAGCAGCGTGATGAGCTCACTTCATTGCGACGCTGCCCAGTTCTAATACCAGGCATATTAATAGTATCGCTGACGGACTGCCGCTACTATTAATATGGTCTAAAGCAGACCTGGGAACCGTACCTGCCAAGGGCCGCATCCGGCTAGCTAGCGGGCCAGATGCAGCCCACAGGCCATACAATGCCCAGGTCTGCTATAGAGTGTAGTGCAAGGGATAAGCCTAGTGCGATGAATAAGAGCTCCCTCCATCATAGCTGGGCTATAGCCGACACACACAGCAAATGAGGATCTGGCTGATAACCAGTTTGTGTCATCTCCAGCTTCCAAGAGTCATAACCTTTATGGTTTTCTGTTGACATAGTCATCATATGAGGGTTAGTTTTAAGCAGGACGAGTTAAATCGTGTCCAAATGCATCCAATATGCAGGTGCGTGTTTGGCTGCAGCAAGAACACACCCTGTAGTTTTAAATAGGGCGTCTGCTGCGTCTTTCGGAGCAAGATTTGAAATGAGAATTCTTTGAACAGATGCAAAACACACATCACAAAGATGCATGTAAAACATGTATCGGCGATCACTCGTCTGAACATCGATGCGTGTTTTACATTGAAAGCAATGTAGATCACGCTGTCCATTCGTAGATGCGGGTTTGGGTCCGTTTAGGGTCTGAAACATGGATCCCTACACACATCCAACACGCTTTAGAACTAAAATCCAAAAGGAAAACAACAGGTCCAGCGATGGATAATCTTAAGCCAAGTTTACTTGTATGAAGGCACAAATAGGAGGGTACAGACAGGGAAAAATTTTATCCCTGTCTGTACCCTCCTATTTGTGCCTTCATAAAGTAAACTTGGCTTAAAGATTATCCATCGCTGGACCCGTTTGTTTTCCTTTTGGATTTGAGTCTCTGGGGCCGTGGCTGGCGTCGGGATCCGGAGCGAAGGAGAGCCAGAGGCAGTGCTGGACGTCTCATTTACTATAGCCGTACACGGACTTGCATGGTGAGTGCATTCCCGTTAACTTTACTTTGCGTGATTTAGACGCTTTAGAACTAACCTTAACCCCTTAAGCCGAACACCTGAAAAGTAGTTAATGACCAGAATTTTTTTTTAGTTTTTGCCTCCTTGCGTTTCAACAGTTGTAACTTTTTTATTTTTTCAATGACGCAGTTGGATGCTTGTTTTATTCGAGACAAGTTGTACTTTACGGGGGAATAGTTTAAGTTCCCCTTATAAATAATTGCAATATTTTATTTTTTTTTTTTACACCCCTTCACATTTCACACTTAATAACTTGTTAGATTAATTCTACAGGTTATTACGGTCGTGTGGATACCTAATATGTGTAGGGGTTTTTTTGTGTATAATTTATGCACAATTATTTTTTATTAAATATTTGTTTGTTTGTTTTTTACTCCCCTGAAGGGAGAACTGTTTAACATATTTTAAAATTTTTTTACACTTAGCAATGTATTAGCATATTCATATATGCTAACACATTATAATCTGTGTCAGTCTGACACAGACAGTGATCAGGACAGCACACAGTCTGCCCTGATCGCTGGCTTCATACACAGACAGCTCTGGGGCCACTCTAGGTTCCCCAGGCTCGTGTCGGGTCATCGGGCGTTTCGATCACCCGACAGAGCAGGGGAAACCCTTTGATTGCGCTGCGGTAACGAACTGCCGCAATCAAAGGGTTAAAGCATCGGGTTGCGAAGGTTTACTCCGCTCCCTGATGCCTGCAGGACATGCTCTGGGATCAGGGTTGTGCAGTACAGCCCCGGTCCCAGCACAGCTGCAGCGGCGCAAACCCCGATGTCTGCAACAACGGCAAAAAATTGACCAGCCGACGGGCAGTCGTTTAAGGCCCCGTTCACACGGCTTATTGCCGACGGATTTGTGCGGCGTATTGAGCGCACAAATCCGCCGTGAATACGGGGCGGGACGGGGCCGGAGCGCGGCGGGGGCGCCGCTCCCGACCCCATAGACAATGCATTGTTTACGGCGCGTCCGCGCCGTAAATAATGTGCATGTCACTTTCTCCCCCCCGCGGCGGATTTGCCAAGCGGGGAGGAGCGACGGAATCCACTGTTCTCTATGAGAGCAGTGGATTACCGTAATGACTCCGACGGATTGGCGCCGTACTGCAGCGCAAATCCGGCGCGGAATACGGCGCCAATCCGTCGGCAAATAAGCCGTGTGAACAGGGCCAAAGAGTTAAAATCAAAATGGATGCGTGCGACAACATATGATTTCCACCACGTTTGGAACTCAGAACCCTGATAACGATACAACGGTATCACTACAGTATTTCTCCAATTCTATCTTTGACCATATAAGGGCAGCCCAGCTCACGCCGGGCATCAAAAAATTGCATGAAACTCATGGTTGTTCCTCTCCACGGAAATCTTTAGTAAAAGGCGAAAGATTTATTCGATCTGAAGAGAAACCAGAGTATAACCGAACACTGCCGCAGCCCCGGGGCCGGCCGTCACGCCGCCCTCCGTCACATCACGGCGACCGCGCCCGATATTCTTCTCCATAGACTCCGCTTCCCGCCAGTCTCATTCCCGCACTTCAATGGGATCAAACACCGATTATATTTGATATAAACACCGGAGAGAAGCAGCAACAACGCGGGGCATTGTGGGAAATGCAAATTAGCCTCCAGTGGGCGGAGTCACGACACGGGAACCAGAGAGAGTGTGGAGCGTCTGCTGTCAGAGCCTACAATGTGCAGCCGGAGCAGAGAGGGGTCACAGCTACGGATACAGCACTACACCCGGTTATTACACCCCCGCTGCGTGTAATACATTGTCCGCCGGTGCTGGAGCCGCTCATGTTCATACTGCACCTCCATGTGCACGGACTGCAGCGCCCCCTCCAGCCGCGGCTCCACTATTACTGGAGGAGGCTTCTGTACAGTGTCCTGCATGAAAGAAGATCACAGTCTGGGGTGCAGGGGATGGAAGTGACCACTGGGTTCTAGAATCCGGGGATCAGGAAGGGGCAGTGATGGTGGGGTCTCCAGAACTGGGCATCAGGAAGGGGCAGTGATGGTGGGGTCTCCAGAACTGGGCATCAGGAGGGGGCAGTGATGGTGGGGCCTCTAAAACTGAGGATCAGGAGGGGGCAGTGATAGTGGGGTCTCCAGAACCGGGGATCAGGGGGGTCAGTGGTGGTGGGTCTCCAGAACCAGAGATCAGGAGGGGGCATGATGGTGGGGTCCCCCAGAAAAGGGGATCAGGAGGGGGCAGTGATGGTGGGGTCTCCAGAACCGGGATCAGGGGGGTGCAGTGGTGGTGGGGTCTCCAGAACGGGGATCAGGAGGGGGCAGTGTTGGGTGGGGTCTCCAGAACCGGGCATCAGGAAGGGGCAGTGATGGTGGGGTCTCCAGAACTGGGCATCAGGAAGGGGCAGTGATGGTGGGGTTTTCCAGCACTGGGCATCAGGAGGGGGCAGTGATGGTGGGGCCTCTAAAACTGAGGATCAGGAGGGGGCAGTGATAGTGGGGTCTCCAGAACCGGGGATCAGGGGGGTGCAGTGGTGGTGGGGTCTCCAGAACCAGAGATCAGGGGGGTGCAGTGATGGTGGGGTCTCCAGAACCGGGGATCAGGAGGGGGCCGTGCTGGTGGGGTCCCCAGAACCTGGGATCAGGAGGGTGCAGTGATGGTGGGGTCTCCAGAACCGGGGATCAGGAGGGGGCAGTGATGGTGGGGTCCCCAGAACCAGGGATCAGGAGGGTGCAGTTATGGTGGGGTCCCCAGAATCGGGGATCAGGAGGGGGCAGTGATGGTGGGGTCCCCAGAATCGGGGATCAGGAGGGGGCAGTGATGGTGGGGTCTCCAGAACTGGGGATCAGGGGGGGGCAGTGATGGGGGGGGGGCCCCCGGGAATCGGGGTTCAGGAGGGGGCAGTGAGGGGTGGGGGGTCCCAAAAACCGGGGATCAGGGGGGGGCAGTGATTGGGGGGTCTCCGGGAACGGGGTTTTTCGGGAAAGGGGGGCAGGTTTTGGTGGGGTCCCCAGGGGGGGGAAATCAGGAGGGGGCAGTGATGGGGGGGTCCCCAAAACCCGGGGAAACAGGGGGGTTTGCGGGTGATGGGGGTTTCCCCAGAACTGGGGATCGGGAGGGGGCATTGATGGGGGGGCCCCAGAAAAGGGATCAGGAGGGGGGCAGTGATGGTGGGGTCCCCAAATCGGGGATCAGGAGGGGAGTGATGGGGGGGTTTCTCCAAAAACCGGGGAAACAGGGGGGGGGCCAGGGGAGGTTTGGGGTTCCAAAAAGGGGGATCGGAAGGGGGGCAGTAAGGGTTTGGGGGTCCCCAAAACCCAGGGATCGGGTGGGGCAGTGATGGGGGGGGCCCCCGGGCCCGGGGATCGGAGGGGGCAGTGAGGGTTGGGGCCCCCCAGAACCGGGGATCAGGGGGGGCATGAGGGTGGGGTCCCCAAAAAAACCCGGGGTTTTCCGGGAGGGTCAGTGATGGTGGGGCCCCCCAAAACCCGGGGGGATCGGAGGGTCCCGTGAGGGTTTGGGGGTCCCCAAAAACCAGGGATCAGGGGGGTTGCAGTGATGGGGGGCCCCCAAAACCCGGGAGTTTCGGAGGGGGAAATTTGAGGTGGGGTTCCCAGAACCGGGGGATAAAGGAGGGGCAGTGAGGGGGGTCCCCAGAACCGGGGATCAAAAGGGGTGCAGGGGGAATGGGGTTCCAAAAACCGGGGATCAGAAGGGTCCCGTATGGGGTCCCCCCCAAAACCCGGGGATCAGGAGGGTTTTTAACCTCCCCGTTTTTTTTTTTGCGCGTCCCTGAAAAGGGAATTGAGGGGAAAAATTTTTTTGGCGTATTTGCGCCCTTCAACTAATGAGGTAAACAAGTAGGGTTACCCCGGGCCATGGCGAAAAAATTACGCATTTCCCGGGACTTTTAAGGCTATTTTACAGGGCCCCAAAAAGGGGTTTTTTTTTTGGGCCCCCGTACTGCGTTTAAATACGGGGCAGATAGGTCCCATTCTTTTCGGTAACCCCCCCATTTTCTCAAGAAAAAACTATGGATTCCCGTCTCCTCCCCCGTTGGGAAACAATAAGCAGCGGGGGGGATAAGTGACTTAAAATTACTAGGGGGAAAATTTACACCCCGGGAATAATGAATGTCTAGGGGGCACCAGTAAAAATTTTTTGGCCTTAATTTTTTTTCCTTCCTAAATTCCAAAAACCCAAAAAACATTTTATTTTTAAAAATCTAAATAAAAATTTTGAGGGCTTTTTTTTTTGGCGGGACAGGGATGTACATTCTTGGTAATTGACTTCCCTGGGAAATGTGCTGATAAACCCCCAAAAAAAAAATAATTAAGGGGGGGGAAAAATAAAAAGGAATACCAGGGTTTGTGTGTGTTTGTGGGGGGGGGGGGGGGGTTTTTTTCTAGGGCTTTTACTCTTGGGTATAGAGTATGAGTTTTTTCTGGGGGGTTCAGTTTTGATTTGGTGTGACAAATTTTAGGGTTTTCATTATTTTTCCGTATTTTAAAAAAAAAAAAAACTTTTCTTTTTCCCCTTAAAATTTTTGCACGGGCAGACTTTTTTCTTTCGGCCAAAAACTTTCCCTTCTGTATTCTGCAGGACGCAACAGGTCCGAGAATTAAAATGGTTAGTTTTTTTGCAAAAATTCTATTTACTTTTAAAAAAAAAATTAAAACCTTTTTTATTTTTAAAATTTGCTCTGCAGCGCGATTTTCTGCAACCAATAACTTTTTTGTTCTTCCACCTATGGACCTGAATAATAGTGCATTTTTTCCACCCTGGAGTGTTGTTTTTATTGGTACCATTTTGGGTTAGATGCCACTTTTTGATCACTTTTTATTCCAATTTTTGCAGGTCGTGAAATGACCAAAATAAAAACAATTTTGATGTTTGAAATATTCTTTCTTTTATGGTATTAAGCGTACAGAATAAATTATGTTATGGAAAATAGGAAGGACCCCACGTAGTTTTTTTCTGAAAATACATTTATTTCATGAAAATCTAAACATGACATCCCCGTAAAGATTCAGGAGTTTCCATTTTTGGGTTCTAATAAATAAATGATTTTTTTTTAAAAAAAAAAATAAAAGACGTGGGCTTCCCACGATTTTCCATAACCACCCAAGGTAAAACTGACAGCTGCAGCCTGATACTCAGAATGGGAAGGCCATAGTATTGCCCCTTCCCCCCTAAAAAAACCACCCGCAACCATAGAAACGAACCCTCAATAGAGGACCCTTCTTATGGAACCGGCTCTTCCAGTACCCCGGTGCGTTTTTTGGTATGAGGTAATAAGACACAGGGGGAAAAAAAACCACCATGGGGCCCAAAACAACTCAAGCATAGTAATGGAGAGGCACTGTCAGATCCCCTATTCAGAGCTGAAATTTAAAAAGGAACAAAAAACAGACACAAATTGCACAAAAAAACTTTTATTAAAAAAAAACCTCCCCAATATCACCCTCTTTCCCATTTATTATAGGAAATCAAACCAATGCTGGCTGACATAATCCAATGACTCCGACATAATCAAAAGGAAACCCGTATATATAGAAAATTAAAAAAAACATGACATTTCTAAACTCCCTCATTACACCCCTGAAAATCATGAGGGCACCTTCGGGAGAGGGTACGGAGTTCAACCTGCACAATATGATTCTGGGAAGTAGAGACCACAGCTGCTGCACAATCTCCAGGGGATTGGTCCTATGCCCCCCTCCAAGGAGATTGTAAGCAGTGCTCTGTACTCCTCTCTCCCACCACTCTCCACCACTGTGTTATGCATCCTAGTGCCAACACAAAATACAATCCCCCAACATCCTATAACCTCCCCACCTAATACCCCATAGTCCTCTCACTTCCACCTATCACCTCACATCTCCCTGATGCCCACTTTCAAAAGTTGGCAAGTATGATAAAAACATCTGCTATCTATGTGAACAGGAGGCACTGAAATATTTCCTGCTATTGTAACACAACACAATGGTCACTAGATGGAGCCCTCGACTTTCCCATAACGGCACAGTGAAAATTCATATAGTAACAGAATATAGTACAGGACGGGGCTCTACAGAGATCAATATATTTCCCATTAATAGGTGACGACTATGGATCCAGTCAAGTTTATTACAAAATGTGCCCTAATTTAATATCTGCCAGGAACAGAATCCGCGTTACATACGGCTTGTGCCAGAACCGAGATCTAATCTACTTTGCTACATGGGAAAACCAAGACTGAAAAATCACAAAAAAACTGTAACTACAAATACAAAAGTGGAGTACAATATATATATTTTTTTAAAAAAAAATCACAAAATTAATTCTGTGTTACAGAGTTACTTAATAAAGAACATAAAAATCTAACAAAATTGCATCTCACGTCTCCAACTAGTATTCTATGACATAATGTCCCTATGACAAGTCTGCTTGAGGTCAGAGAGGAGACAGGTAGTGTTATCTTAGGGCTTGTCCCCACTGCACTGTTTTTCAGCCAGTTTTGCAGACGGTTTTCGGTTTTGAAAGCCGTCTGCAAACCGGCTGACAAACTTTTGCCATGATGTAAGGTTGACGTGGAATCCTCCAAAATGGGTATTTAATCACTTTTCTAAATATATGTGATTACAAATATTGCAGTCTGAGAGAGCTATAGGCTGCCTTACCTGCCCTTAGTATTTAAAAAGCTTCTATTAGATACGACCCGACAAGAGCTGCTGGCCGGGCTTGCGCAGGGAACCTCTTATCTGATGAAAGGGAGCTGAAGAAGCTTTCAAGGCACCGGGTAGAAATATGTTGTCTTTTGTATACAGAATCCACTAGTTGTAATGTGATTATCTGAGTAGATCCCTGTTTTATCTGATGACAGAGAACATGAAGAAGCTTTTAAGCTGCTGTGGAGAAAGCTGTTGTCTTTTGTATACAGAATCCACTAGTTGTAGTTTGATTATTTGAGTGAACATTTCAAAACCATCCCTTATGCAGGCTCTGTGGGTCTGGCTGTTTTTCTCTCTCTCCTCTCTCTCTTTGCTTTGGTCGTGGCTTGTTTACATTTGATTCTTAGCAGATAAGGCACGTCCTGGCAAAACCCCTTTAATGGAAAATCTATGCAGCGGTCCCAACTCTTAGGGCTCGTTCACACGGCTTATTCAGGGACGGATTTCATCCGTATTGCGCGCCATATTTGCCTCCAATAAAGCTGAAATCCGTCCCATTAATTATGGTAATCCACAGGTCTCATAGAAAACTATAGACTCCGTCTCCCCTCCCAGATCGGCGAATACTCCGAGCGGGGATAAAGTTAAAGGCACATTATCCCGGCGGAATACGTGCCATGGATAATGGCTGTCTATGGGGCCGGCGAGTGGCCCCCCTCCCGCCCGCACAGCGTAATTGCGGGGCAAAATCCGTCCCGCAATTACGCCGGCAATAAGCCGTGTGAACCGGGCCTAAGGGTTTTTTGCCGGACGGTTTTTTAGACTGCCGCCGATTCAAAAAACATAGAACACGTTCATTCTTCCGCCTGGTTTTCGGGCGGAATATGAACAAGTCTATGCAAAGCTAACCATGGAGAAAAGCCGTCCCCCAAAACAGTGCAAATAACGGTTGGGATTTCGGACCAGTATTTGCACTGTGCCGTGTGAACGGCCCCTTACTCTGCAGGTTGGTTTTCTTGTCACTGTGGGGCAGTGTTATGGTAGGAAATGCTGAGCACAGAGGAAAGGGAAAGTGTAGGAAGTTTGTGCTCCACCCTGAGGCATAATGGGAGTGACGGAATAAATCAAGTAATATACAACAACATCTGAATCCCCATCAGGATACCTGACCACCTCTCCAATCTAGTAGACAAAAGGAGAGGGATTTGCAAAAGTAGCTCTCAAGCAGAACCTCTCAGGCTCGAGGATTGAACCCCTCAGTCATCTTGCAAAACATAAGTAAATGTTGACAGGCTGCATTCTCGTTTCGGCAGACAGCCTATAATTAGCGACATATGGGCATTATCATAGGGGTGCCCTGCTGGCCACAAATTCCCTTTTGTGCAGTGTCCTACTGGAGTTCTCTGGGCCCATCAGTGAAGTTGGGGCCACAAGTGGAATTTCATTCTGGGTCCCACCAGTGGAGCTGATTCGTGGAGCCCACCAGTGGTGCGGATTATTAGGGCCCACCAGTGAAGATAATTCTTGGGGCCCACCAGTGCAGTTGATTCTTTGGGCCACCAGTGAAGATAATTCGTGGAGCCCACCAGTGGAGTTGATTCTTGGGGCCCACAGTGGAGTTGATACTTGGCGTCCACCAGTGAAGATAATTCTTGAGGCCCACCAGTGGAGTTGATTCTTGGGGCTCACCAGTGGAGATGATTCTTGGGGCCCACCAGTGGAGTTGATTCTTGAGGCCCACCAGTGGAGATAATTAATGAGGCCCAGCAGTGGAGTTGATGCTTGAGGCCACCCGTGGAGTTGATTCCTGTGGCCCCCAGTGGAGAGGATTCTTGAGGCCACCAGTGGAGTTGATTCCTGTGGCCACCAGTGAAGTTGATGCTTGGGGGCCCACCAGTGAAGCTGATTCTTGGGTCCCACCAGTGGAGTTGATTCTTGGGGCCACCAGTGGAGTTTATTCTTGGGGCCCACCAGTGGAGTTGATTCTTGGGCCCACCAGTGGAGCTGATCCTTGCAGTCCCACCAGTGGAGTTGATTCTTGAGGCCACCAGTGGAATTGATTCTTGGATCCCACCAGTGTAGTTGATTCTTGGGCCCCACCAGTGAAGCTGATTCTTGGAGCCCACCAGTGAAGCTGATTCTTGGAGCCCACCAGTGGAGTTGATACTTGGGGTCCACCAGTGGAGATGATTCATGGAGCCCACCAGTGAAGCTGATTCTTGGAGCCAACCAGTGGAGTGGATTCTTGGGGTCCACCAGTGGAGCTGTTTCTTAGAGCCCACCAATTACCATACTGCTCTCATTTTAAAATACCTCAAATCCAGCGCTGCACCGTCCTTACTCTCCACCGGATCTCTATTTGCTTCCGATTTTCAATGGAACAGGATGTCACCGCTGCAGCCACTGATTGGCCGACATCTTGGTCTGGAAGTAAGCACTACTAATGATGATGTCAGCCAATGGTGCGTGATCTCTGCATCCGCTGATTGGCTGACATCAACATCCGGAAATAAGCACTACAAATGGTGACGTCAGCCAATCAGCATCTCCACTGGTCACGCGCCATTGGCTGACAACACAATCCAGAAGAAAGCACTATAAACGGTAATGTCAGCCAATCGCACAAGTCAGGACGTCACCTCTGCAGCTGCTGATTGACTGACGTCCAGTTCAATTCAAGACTGGAAGAATACAGAAGAGCGGTAAAGAGTTAGGACAACATATTGTTGAATACGGTTAGAGCGGAGAGGTGGGTATAAGTTTTCTTATCTTAAAATGGCTCAAAAAATAATAAAAAATTTAACTGGACAAGCACTCAGTGTCACGCTCTCCCGTCATCTCTGTAAATACGCTTTTCAGATATTTCTTATATCTCTTTCTGGGATCCCACCCAGCTTACCCAGGTTCTGATCTGCATAATAATGTGATCCAGCGCCAGCTCCCAATCTCACCATGTGATAAAGCTGTATTACCATTCGGGGCACTAAGTAAGCCGGGTGGCATTTCTCATCCTTCTTTGATGCAGGCAAAGTTTTGTAGACACAGGGGGATCTCGCTGCGGTCGTAAAACCAAGCAGAAGACAATGAGTTTGGGGAGAGTGGAGAAAACACAAAGCAAAATGGCTGAAAACACAGCAGCAACATAAAAGCCAGGACAATGCCGCATTGCCATAAATAACAAGATGCAATAAATCGCCCCTCCCCAGGGGGGTTGTAACGGGTCAGGGTGGGAGCACAGAATGGAGGATGTTGTCTGGTCACCACTGATAACAGCCCCCAGTACCACGGGCACAACTATAGCCGTAGAAGCTGCTATAGGGCCCTAGAAGCTGAAAGGGCCACAAAGGTGTAAAAACATCAGGCGTCATTTATTACGACCATCGCACAGTGAGGAAACGTTCACGCGGCTGATATAGATGTTGATTCTGATGCAGATTCATCGCTTAATCTCCATCAGAACCAGCGTCAAAATCCGACTGCAAATCTCACTGCAAACGCAGATTTTCCTCAGAGCAGATTTATTTTGTAGCGCTGAAGAAGAACTGACATGTCAATTCCTGGGGTGAATTTAGCGATGGAGGCTGAACATCTGCCTCTACAATCGGCGTCAAATCCACATCCAAAATCCATACTTACTGGTGCAGATTTTAGGAGTGGATTGCATGTTAACTTAGCACTGAAAATCAGCCATGAGAACCTACTTTAAGGCTGGTGCCATAGCAACCAATCAGAGCTCATAGCGACCAATCAGAGCCCATAGCAACCAATCAGAGCTCATAGCAACTGATCAGAGCTCATAGCAACCAATCCGAGCTCATAGCAACCAAAGATCATGGCAACCAATCAGAGCTCATAGAGACCAATCAGAGCTCATAGCAACCAATCAGAGCCCATAGCGACAAATCAGAACTCATAGCTACCAATCAGAGCTCATAGCAACCAAAGAGCATAGCAACCAATCAGAGCCCATAGCGACAAATCAGAGCTCATAGCAACCAATCAGAGCTCATAGCAACCAATCAGAGCTCATAGCAACCAAAGATCATAGCAACCAATCAGAGCCCATGGCAACCAATCAGAGCCCATAGCGACAAATCAGAGCTCATAGCTACCAATCAGAGCTCATAGCAACCAATCAGAACTCGGCTTTCATTTTTTATGAGCAGAATGAGAAATAAAAGCTGCGCTCTTATTGGTCCCTATGGGCCTTGATTGGTTGCTATGAGCTCTGATTGGTTGCTATGGGCCCTGATTGGTTGCTATGATCTCTGTTTGGTTGCTATGGGCCCTGATTGGTTGATACAAGCTCTGATTGGTTGATATGAGCTTTGATTGGTCGCTATGAGTCCTGATTGGTCACTCTGGGCCCTGATTGGTTGCTATGCACCTTAATTGGTTGACATGAGCTCTGATTGCTTGCTATGGGCTCTGATTGGTTGCTAGGGGCCCTGATTGGTTGATATGAGCTCTGATTGGTTGCTATGGGCTCTGATTGGTTGCTAGGGGCCCTGATTGGTTGATATGAGCTCTGATTGGTTGATATGGGCCTTGATTAGTTGCTATGGGCTCTGATTGGCTGCTATGAGGTGTGATTGGTTGCTATGGGCCCTGATTGGTTGCTGTGAGCTCTGACTGGTGGCTATGGGTTACAAAGACAATTTTAGGGTGTGCGCCACAATACTCCGGGCCAGCGCATACTTCTAAAATGCTCTGTGCCGGCTCCCATTGACATTCACATTCCCCTGCACTTAAGCAGCTGGAAGCAGCGATGTCAATTATTTTCCCCAGCGCATATTGTACGCAGGGGAAAGTGGCAGGTAGTCATAGTTCTCAGTGAGAGCTATGAATTACCGTATTTGCAGTCCGTACTTTGGGCATATTACAGCACATTTATGCTCTGAAATACGGCCCGCAAATACGCCGTGTGAACATACCCTTACAGTTTTGATAAATGTTCCTTTTCGTAGAGCTGGTGCTTTCTGCTCTCCAGATTCTTTGATTTATTATCCACACCTCAAATTATTGCTATATACACTGTAATTTCAGTTTCCTGTTATTAGGTAGTTGGGGCCCATGTCATTTTGCTTTGGGGCCCTATGAGTTTGAATTATGCATCTCTACTCCTTATGTCTGTGGCCTTAATCGGGGGCGCAGGTATATGAGGGGCAGAGGTAGCAGCCGCTACCAGGCTCTGGAGCTTGAAGGAGACACATAAAGGCCATGTTCACACGGCTTAAAATGGGCCGTATTTCGGTCCGTAATTACGCGCCGAAGTGCGGCAATTACGGGCCGAAAACGTCCCAGTCATTACGGTAATTCACAGTTCTCATAGAGAACTATGGATTACGTCTCCTCTCCCCGCCCGGCGAAGCCGCCGGGGGGGTAGATACTTGACATGTGAATTACTAGCGGCGTATACGCGCCGCTAGCTGTGTTTGTCTATGGGCCGGCGATGGGCCGGCCCCCCGCTCCCTCCCCCGCTCCCGCCCCCGGTCACACGGCGTAATTGCGGGACGTAATTACGCCCTGCAAATACACCGTGTGAACATAGCCTAAGAAGAAACCAGTATTATAAATGGCACATAGTAGGTGGGGGCCCTTTTATAAATTTTGCAATAGGCCCCGGAGGTTTTAGTTATGCCTCTGTTTCCAATTATCCCCTATTTCCTACATGGACAAATTACCCAGTTTCACCCCTTGTAATTGCCAGGATGGGGAGCCGCTGCCAGCAGGAGCTGTCTCTTTGGAGGGCTCAGTGCAATTCTTTGGCATTATGGTGTCCATGACTTACATAAGATCTGAACAGTGACCCCACTGACTCATAATGGGGTCCAGTGCGGTTTTAGTCATTTTGGTGGTGAGGATAGAGCTGCCGGCTGCAATATTTGTGCCATTTAGGCTATGTTCACACGGTGTATTTGCAGGGCGTAATTACGCCCCGCAATTACGCCGTGTGGGCGGGGCGGGAGCGGGGGACTGAGCAGGGGGCCGGCACTTCGCCGGCCCATAGACTTGAATTGCCAGCGGCGCGTATACGCCGCTAGTAATTCACATGTCAATTATCTCCCCGCCCGGCGGCTTCGCCGGGCGGGGAGAGGAGACGTAATCCACAGTTCTCATAGAGAACTATGGATTACCGTAATGAATGGGCCGTTTTCGGCCCGTAATTGGCGCACTTCGGCGCGTAATTACGGACCGAAATACGGCCCATTTTAAGCCATGTGAACATGGCCTAAAAGTGATAAAGGCTCACAACACAGAGGTAAACAGCGCCTTACAAGGCGGCCTATTGACTTCAATGGAAATATGATCACTCTGGTGGCTTTCACCTGTGATAAACATTAGGGGGTCCCCGCAGCCGGACCACCACAATCGGCTCACTGCTGGGAAAGCATCCACAAGGCGGTTGTCCTAGGTGGCACTAATATATAATCACATTAGAGACAATCCACAACAAGAACACTAAAAAAGCAATGAAAGAGATCCATCCCATTATACAAAAACAGAAAAGGAGAAATTAGGCAGTATTTTCCTGACATGTCCTAGGTGTGTTACACCTTATGGCTATCATCCGTGTACATCAAGAACATGTCCAAAAATATGGTGCATGCGCTATGGCTCCTTTTAGCCACGGCCCTTTTTGGATACTGGCGCATGTCATGTACTCTATGTTAAAGTGGTTTTGTTACGTCCTTACAAAAATCCCTTCTGAGGCCAGGTCGTAGCTCGCTATAAGGCTATGTTCACACGGGTTAAATTGGGGCGTATCTCTAATACAAGCGAAATGCAGACCAGTCATTACGATAATCCACAGCTCTCATAGAGAACTATGGATTACGCCTCCTCTCCCCGCTCGTCCAATACGACGAGCGGGGAGAGAAGTGACATGTCATTTATTCATGGCGCTTACGCGCCGCGAGTAATGACAGTCTATGGGGCCGGCGGACTGCGCCCCCCGCCCCGCGGGAGTACGCACCGATCAGTGCCACTCCCAAACACCCGGCGTAATTGCGGGGCGTACTGTACACCTTGCAATTAGCCGTGTGAACATAGCCTTAGGCTGCATTCACATGGCAAAGAGTAAATACCAGTCGGATTTTCCGACCAGTATTGTCTTTTTTTGGCACACAGGGGGCGGCTTTTGTCCATGGTTTGCAGACCACCGGACATGTTCTAAGTTTTTCATTACGCGGCGGTGTCAAAAACCGTCCAGCGGAAAAGTCGTGCAGTG
Organism: Phyllomedusa bahiana; assembly: GCA_025379985.1. Lineage (NCBI taxonomy): Eukaryota > Metazoa > Chordata > Amphibia > Anura > Hylidae > Phyllomedusa > Phyllomedusa bahiana. Next base: position 17,743 of record JAODAL010020857.1, on the reverse strand, counting down.
GGGGATGCTGCATGAAGTTTTTATTAAAGTCTATGGGGAGCGTTGCTTGTCGATTTTCAGACGGTTTCTAAAACTGCAAACCGTCTGAAAAACCGACCAAAAACCCTTCCTGTGGGGACAAGCCCTAAGTCAGCACTGGAGAACTGAAAGATGGATGCGCTGGCGCACTTTTTCCCATTCATTTCTATGGGAGTTCCAACGGTTCCAAATATAGCCGATCCAGCGTGTGGATCCGTCGGGCTTCCTTCATGGTGACAGTCATTTTACCGGACAAAATAGAGCAGAATAGTACATCTCTGGTAGAGGTTATCAGCATTAATAGCAGTCATCGGTGACATCACCCTAATGATTGCAGCATCTATGGGGCCATGTGACATTACATCTATGGGCATCTTTAGATGTCTACAGACGCTTTTATATAAGTATCTACTGTTTGTGTCACATGAAATTAAATTTATATGTGCAGCGATTGCTTGCATCATGTGACAGCACATCTGCAGGTATCTTCATACGCATGAACTGCTAGAACTTTTTGACATTATATCTATGGGCACCTTTCTATACGCAGCTATTGTGTGCGCCATTTGACATTACATCTACAGGCACCTTTATACAGGCAGTCCCTGGGTTACGAACGTTGAATTTGTATGTAAGTCACAACAGGTATATTTATTGATTGTAACTCCAGAACAAAAGTTGTTGTTTTTTTAGTTTTGGATAGTGCAGGGAAGGGTTTTTACATTTGTTTTGCGGTCTGTGCTCTTGTTAAGAAGATTTCACCTCATTTTCACCTCATGTGCTGCTGTGGCATGCTGGAACTTGTTGTTCCACAGCTACTATCTGCTGTGGAACATGGAACTACAAGGGCCAGCATGCCCCATAAGTCTCCGCTTATAACTAGGGGACAGATGTAAGTCAGAACGGTGTAAGTCAGGGACTGCCTGTATATTCAGAGATTGCTTGCATCATGTTACATCACATATGTAGGTATTTTTATATATATATGCTTGCGCTACGTGACATTCTATCTATCGGCGCCTTTATATATGCAGCTGTTGTTTGTGCCATTTGACATTACATCTATGGACACCTTTATATACACATCAATTGCTTGCATCGTGAGATTTTACACCCATAAGTGCCTTTATATATGAAGCGATTGTGTCATGTAATATTACATCTACAGGCGCCTTTTTATATGCAGCGATTGCTTGCATCATGTGACATCACATCTGTAGGTATCTTTATATATATATGTATATATATATATATATATATATATATATATATATATATATATATATTTATATATGCATTGACTGCTTGCATCATGTGATGTTATATCTGTGTGACATTTTATCTATGGACCCTTGTACACATGCAACTATTGCTTGCGTCATGTGGCATCACATCTTCAGGCACCTTTATATATGCAGCAATTGCTTGCGCCATTTGATTATAAACATGGGCACTCATTGTGATCTATCTATCTATCTACTTATCTATCTATATCTATGTATCTATCTATCTATCTATCTGTATCTATCTATCTATCTATCTATCTATCTATCTATCTATCTATCTATCTGTATCTATCTATCTATCTCATATCTATCTAATATATCTATCTGTCTGTCTGTCTATCTATCTGTATCTATCTATCTGTATGTCTATCTATCTATCTATCTACTATATACTATATCTATCTGTCTGTCTCTATCTATCTATCTATCTATCTATCTATCTATCTATCCCATATCTATCTATCTATCTCCTATCTATCTCCTATCTATCTATCTATCTATCCCATATCTATCTATCTATCATACTATAAAAATATATATATACTAGTGCATCTCAAAAAATGAGAATCACTGAAAAGATAATTGATATCAATAATTTAAGTCAAGTAGAGAAACCCATATATTGTACAGACTCATTACAGTGTGTGTATATATATATATATATATATATATATATATATATATATGTACAAGTCTATTGATAAGGTTTCGTCACACTCCCTCTGCACAGGACACACAAGGCTGCTCTCCTGCCCCAGCCACAGAGGAGGGGTTTGCAGACAATACCTTTAAACGGTTGAGAATCTGCACGATCTGATTGGACAATGGGGGCAGAGGGTACCAGGCAACCGACAACCAATCAGATCTCAGAGTTCTGTTTAAAGGGCTGAGCTCCCTGGGGAGGTAAGGTGGCAGAGCTAGCAGAGCGTTGTACAGTGGGATCAGTTATCAGAGAACATCAGCCCCAACCTGCTAATCCCTCCCCGAGGTAAGATCGCCTTATACTTTATATTTCTATATAATCTTATGGTCATATAATAACTTGTATTTACCTTATACACATTGCTGCTCATAGATATTAGCCTGCTTCCATAGCTAGGGTGGAACTACAAGTCCCAGTGGCCAGATAATAGGATATAGTGGCAGCTGCGGCAGGATACAGAGAACTTCTCTGGTCAGTAACACATACACTATTTATATAAATAGAGAACTAGGAATAGTTTAGTTTATGGACAGTGTTTTCTATGTGACTCTATCTAAAATCCTAGGGGTAATTTTCCATGTAAAGATAATTTGGTGACAATCAAGTATTTTGCGGGTCGGGAACATTGGAACAACATAAATGTATGTCTCGATGACCCTTTATAATGATGCAGCTTCCAAAAACTGAATAACAATTTCAGCTCTGCAGCATCTCCATATACATAAGTGCATAGGTATTTTAGGTCAGCCATAGGGTCAGAAAAGATATGCAATCAAATAAAACATATGCGGGGGGAGCAGCACAGGTTCAGAAATACAGACACCTGCTTGCTGCTATTAAAGCCTCTGCATCCTGATCAAATTGCCAGGTGATCTGATCCCGTCACACACGTCCCAGGGGACCGCCATCTCCTGCTCATCAGCTGCTACAGGGACAATCCAAATGGCCGCAGGACACCGGCAGATCCCTCTACCTGTCTATAATCCTCATTGATCCTTATGTCACATTACATAATCCCCAATTCGCCAACCATTTCCTTTGACAATATATTATACTTGTGAGTCACAGTTTAAACAAAATAAACAAGATGGAGGCAAACTTGTATTTTGGCAAAATTAAGGATAAAACAACTGAGCTCTCACATCTTGCTTGAAATTATTAGGGGTTACAAGATTGTAATGCACACATGTGATTGCGCTGTATCCCATTACTATAATATAAAATTACACAAAAAATCACAGCAAATTTAATTAGCAAAAAACACCCTTTTATAAAAACAAAATAACGTGCATAAAGCACCAAAATTAATAGGGGTTCCAAAAACAAAGGGGGACCTCCCGGTGATCCAACCTCGTTGGGAGGTACGCAAGGGGGGCGTTGCGGCAAAACCCCACAAAGTTTTTGCTAACCCCCAAATTTGTTGTGAGGTCCCCCCATTTTTTTAAGGCTCCCCTCAGTTTTTGGGTGGGGGCATTCCTTATTTTGTTGAGAGTGCAACAAGCGGGCAGTTGTTGGCGAGGCACCTCTCAGTTGTTGGTGAGTTGAACCCTAGTTGTTGGTGAGGCACAGCTAAGAAGGCAGTTATTGGCGAGGCTCCCCTCAGTTGTTGGTGAGTCCCCCTCAGTTGTTGGTGAGTCCCCCTCAGTTGTTGGTAAGGCACAGCTAAGAAGGCAGTCGTTGATGAGTCACCCCATACTTGTTGGCGAGGCTCCCCTCAGTTGTTGGTGAGGCACAGCTAAGAAGGCAATTGTTGGTGAGTTGCCCCCTAGTTGTTGGTGAGGCTCCCCTCAGTTGTTATTAAGGCACAGCTTAGAAGGCAGTTGCTGGTGAGGTGTCCCACAGTTATTGGTAAGGCACAGCTAAATCATATTATACAGTACTGAGGTATCATACAATCCCTCAAATTTTAAGGTGGGCCTCACCATGGAGCAGCACCCAGTTCCTGATGAGTCACAGCTAAGGAAGTGGTTGTTGACGGACACCCATCAGTTGCTGGTGAGTTTCCCCCTTGTTTTTGGTAAGGCACTCCTCAGTTGTTGGTGCGCCGTCCCTCAGTTATTGGTAAGGCACTTCTCAGTTGTTGGTGCGCCGTCCCTCAGTTATTGGTAAGGCACTTCTCAGTTGTTGGTGCGCCGTCACATTTTAAGACCTTTTTTTAACAGTTTGGCATAGATTACATAAAAAACTGTGGGACGCGGGCATCACCATGTTCTGGCTGGCGAGGCATCTTACAGACATTGCGCAGCCATGATGCATAATATTATGGTGGTTCAAGTCAGGACCGCCTTCAAATCCTGGAAATACATTCCGTCATCTCTAGTAATGGCCACAACAAGACTGGATAGTAGGTGGAGCTGTGTTATATGTGGTATGTGTGTTATATATTATAAACTAGAGCAAGTGTTATATTATATATGTAGTACATGCAGTATATATTATATATGTAGTATAAGTGGTATGTGTTATATATCATATATGTAGTATAAGTGGTATGTGTTATATATTATATATGTAGTATAAGTGGTATGTATTATATATGTAGTATAAGTGGTATGTGTTATATATTATATATGTAGTATATGTGGTATGTGTTATATATTATATATGTAGTATATGTGGTATGTGTTATATATTATATATGTAGTATATGTGGTATGTGTTATATATTATATATGTAGTATATGTGGTATGTATTATATATGTAGTATATGTGGTATGTGTTATATATTATATATGTAGTATAAGTGGTATCTGTTATATATTATATATGTAGTATAAGTGGTATCTGTTATATATTATATATGGGTATGTGTGTTATATATTAAAAGTTAGTGTGTTATATTATATATGGAGTATATGTGGTAAGTATTATGTATGTAGTACACAGTGTATATATGATATATTTAGTATATGTGTAATATACTAGTGCACCTCAAAAATTAGAATATCATTGAATATTAAAGGGGTTCTCATCTTTTTATTTGTTATAGGGCTCAAAAATGTATGATATTAAACCTTGTAATTCATTCTGTAATGAGTCTATACAATATATGGGTTTCTCTATCTGACTTAAATTATTGATATCAATTATCTTTTCAGTGATATTCTAATTTTTTTAGATGCCCTAGTATGTAGTACATGTGGTATATATTATGTATATAGTATATGTGTTATATATTATAAATGTGGTATATGTGTTATATTATACATGTGGTACATGTTATATATGTAAAATATGTTAAATTATATGTGAAGTACATATTGTATATGTGTAAGGCCCGATTCACATCTGCGTTGGAGGCTCAGAGCCTATATCGCAGAGGCAGCACCAGATCCATTACATGACAGATACTGATCAGGGACGTAGCTAGAGGGGGTGCAGCGGTAGCAGTCCCTACCGGACCCTGCAGCCGGAGGGGGCCCAAAAGCCTTTCTGTCACATAAAAAGACACTAGTATTGCATTAGGGCCCAAGATCTTGAAGTTATGCCTCTGATACCGATGGCACCAAATGGAGCCCACTGAATACAATGGGGTCCATCGAATTTCTCTCATGGTTTTCATCAACAATTTTAAAAAATATCTTTGCATGCTGCACTATTTTTTCCGTTAATTTTCAACGTAATCTGGGACAGAGGCTCCGAACAGAACTTGTGAACCTAGCCTTATGCATCATCTATGTAGTATAGGTGTTATATATTTTATATGTAGTATACTGTATGTGTTATATGAATGTACATGACGATAGATAGATTGTAGTAGATAGATAGAAGATAGATAGATAGATTGAGGAAAATATGGATAGAAAGTTAAAATATGAGATAGATAGATATGGGATAGAAAATAGATAGATAGATAGATAGATAGATAGATAGATAGATAGATAGATAGACATATACACGTATATATAGTATTTCATTATCAGGCTACGGATTAGACGGTTTTATAGCATATGTAATATGATCTTGCTAATGAAGAAGAACCTTGTAGGGTTTCCTCTCTGGCCATGTTAGACCAGGATAAGGTGTATATAGAAGCTATAACGTCCCCCTGATCGCAGGTTACGTTGGGTTATGCTGTAAGGCTATTCCTCATTACATGCGATGAAAGGGTTGCTGCAGTGTGAATATGTTACGACACTCCCTGGGTGACCCCGCCACACGCACAGGTTGCAGGAACAAGCGCTATTTGTTCTGAACACGTTTGAACAAACAGTCTCTGGGGTGAGGTCTTGAGGGAGGTGGTGCTGCTGTGCCTGTGCCCACTGCGGGAAATTATCCGGCTATATTTACTGTCATTAGGGAAGAGGCAGCTAAATGGAGAGCAAACGGCAAACAAGAGGTGGCAGAGGAGCCTGCAACCAGCCTCGTGTATATGGCATCATACAGATACCATCCTAATAGTCCAGTCTCTAGAACCCAAAATAAGCAATGGACGATATTCTATCATGAAAAAGCACGAGCAGTCAAAACGGATACAATACCAATGATGGAGTGAAAGCTCCTAAGTTACATAGTAAAATATTTAATACTTGTTTCACAGAGTCACATCCAGCTTTAGATTCACACTTCCTGTTCAGGCTGTGGGCAGGTCTATAACAGTGATTGGAATATCAGCTCTGATGTTCCTAGCTATTCCTGTTAGAGTAACATGAGTGCTGGAGGTTTGTAAACTGTAGTGCACAAGGCTACAGGGCTCTAATGGTTAAAGCATCATTCATAGCTATGCTTGATAACAAATAGTGTTGACAGCCGACATCTATTCCTTAAAGGGAACCTGTGACAATGAACAGGCAATGTGCTCTGCCGCCATCGTATTATAGAGCAGGAGATGCTGAACAGAATGATATATAGATGTATGAGAAAAGCTTCAATATAAGTTATAACTTTTGGATAGAATTCAATACTTATTCTAAGTTTGGGAGTCCAGTAGGTGGTCCCACTCAATGATTGACAGCTATTGAGACCGCCCACTGGGCTTCCAAGCCAAAAATCAGCAGCTATTTTAATCCATAAATGTTAAAAGTTGTATTGAATCTTTTCCCACAAAACTATATATCATTCCACTCCGCTTTTTCTGCTCTATAACATGGTGCTGGTATTTTTATTTTATGGGTCGCATTTTTAATAGTGACAGGTTTACTTTTAAGGGATTGTCCATTTTGGTTAATCCTTTAGGTTTAGAAGTATCAACCAAAAATAAGCTATCGTAGGGCTTCCCTCTACTGGGACCTCTAGCCAGAAATTTTAATTTACAGAGGAACCTGACAAAAGGTGTTCAGCTCACCTGCAGCGCCACCACTGGAGAAATTAGGCATTGCAGGATGAATACATTCACTTATCTATTTATTTATCCATAATTCCTTTTCAAGGGCAGTCGATTAATAAAAAGCAAGCAGAATCTGTAGTGGTGTATACGGTATTTATACAACTTTGGTGTAGCATAGAATTTAACATCTGTAATTTAAAAGGGTCTTCCCACCATAGACTTTGATGACATATCAATAGAATATGCCATCAAAGTCTGATTGGTGCGGGTCCCAGAGGTAGGACCTGCACCTATCATGAGAATGAGTGTCAGCTCACAACGGAGAACTGGTCACGCTTGCAAAAGAACTCTCTATTCTGTTCTATTGTAGTTCCCAGCCGAACACACCACTCACCTCTATGCCATCCTGAGCTTTCAGGGGTCTGTTCCCAAGATAGGGACCCCGCACCTATCAGCCTTTGACGGCCTATCCTAGTGACATGCCATGAAAGTCTATGGTGCGAGCACCTCTTCTCAAATGGAAAAGGACAATATCTGGGAAGATGACAGCTTATCCAACCTACAATGGCTTCAAGACTTCTCCATTTGGAGCTCAGACTTGTCCTCATTTACTATTCCTTTACTATTCCTTGCCCTCCGGCAACTAACAAAACCCAAGTTCCATGCAGCCCTCCAGCTGGAGATACGGCCTCTTGCCAGGGTTCTCCTACAGGGAAACAGCCTATGATGGCCTATCCTAGTGACATGCCATTAAAGTCTATGGTGGAAGCACCTTTTCTCACATGGAAAAGGATGATATCCGGGAAGATGGCAGCTTATCCAACCTACAATGGCTTCAAGACTTCTCCATTTGGAGCTCAGACTTGTCCTCATTTGCTATTTCCTGCCCTCCCAAGGTCCATGCACCCCTCCAGCTGGAGATACGGCCTCTTGCCAGGCTTCTCCTACAGGGAAACAGCCTTTGATGGCCTATCCTAGTGACATGCCATTAAAGTATATGGTGGGAGCACCTCTTTAAGACATGTTCTCAAGCATTGCATGAGGAGCTGCCATGTTACACAATGTTCTTTGAAGTAGATTAAAGTTATATCCGGATGCATTCAAGCATATGGTCTGCAGTCCTGTGGTCTTGCTGCTTGAGCATCCATGCAAAGAGTCATCATTTATCACATTCAGGTTTGTTATATAAGTAATGAGTATGGGAGTTGCTGTAACCCTTAAAGACATATTCCAGGAGGCCCTATATGATAAGGATTCTGGGTTCTCCGATAATTCCAAGTGCTCTGGTGTTGGGGAGATTCATATAGCCCTGTTCAGACTAAGCCTCCTGGTTCATGCCAACCTTGCTAAACTAGTTTCACATGTAGAGCAGCATGGAAGAGCAAGTACCATGGATGAACTTAGAGTCTCATATGCCTTGTGTCTTATTTTTTTCAAATAACTGTGATGACTTTCTTATAGATCCACCACTGGCCTTTTCCAGAGGACCATGCCTGTCCTTTCTTCCCATCATCAGGCTTCTCACATGGAAAAGGACAATATCCGGGAAGATGACAGCTTAACCAACCTACAATGGCTTCAAGACTTCTCCATTTGGAGCTCAGACTTGTCCTCATTTGCTAATTCTTGCCCTCCCACAAATAACAAAACCCAAGGTCCATGCAGCCCTCCAGCCGGAGATACGGCCTCCTGCCAGGCTCCTCGTACAGGGAAGCAGAGATCCACCATCGGATCCAATGCCTGGCCTTCTTTGCCGTCATCTGTACCAAATCCTATCCAGGAAGTGGATTATAGAACAAACCCCAATGTTAAACCGCCATATTCTTATGCCACCCTTATATGCATGGCTATGGAGGCCAGCCAGCAGAGGAAACTGACCCTGTCCGCCATATACAACTGGATCACACAGAACTTCTGTTACTACAGGCATGCTGACCCAAGCTGGCAGGTAAGATCTGAGGAGTGCTACAAACTGGGGCATGATGCAAAGGAAAAAATCACCATTATCGAAAGACAGGTCATGGCTAGAGGCAGTGCTTCAAGCTCCTAGACACCAATGCAAAATCTATAACCCCATCTTCCATATGGCTACCCTTTGTGATAGAGGGACCTTTGGGCCTTTAAGACATCAAGGTTCAACTGTTACCTTTGCACTGCATTTAGTTACCCCCTGGCTTTAGTATCCTCTTACATTAACCTCCAATAAGCATTGACCAAATTGTGGGAAACAAAAAGGTGATATAAGACGAGTTCTACTGGGATCCGGGACTGTTGCTAATGCTCGAGGCTCTGTAGTTTCACATAGTCTCCACTGACCATTCATTCTGCCAACCCAGACTTCTTAGTATCAAGGGTTATAAAGGTGTATAAGTGTATCTGTTGTAGTTGGTTGAGGTTGATGCATGACTATATACAAGAAATAAGGGATAGTCAGGAAAGTGTCCCATAATGAAAGCTGTCCCATAACATACATCTAACACCCAGTCTCTCCATGGTCTTATACTCCATTACTAGTAGTTTTTGACAGCTGTCCCATAACATACATCCGACACCCAGTCTCTCCATGGTCTTATACTCCATTACTAGTAGTTTTTGAAAGGTGTCCCATAATATCCAGCCAAAACCTGGTCTCTGTATGGTCAAATACTCCATAACTAGTAGTTTTTGAAAGCTGTCCCATAACATCCAGCCAATACCCAGTCTCTGTATGGTCTTATACTCCATAACTAGTAGTTTTTGAAAGCTTTCCCATAATATCCAGCCAACACTTAGTCTCTCTATGGTATGATACTCCATAACTAGTAGTTTTTGAAAGCTGTCCCATAATATCCAGCCAATACTCAGTCTCTTTATGGTCTTTTTACTCCCATAAAATCCTAGTATTTTGTTTTGAAAGTGTCCCCAAAACCATCCCAGCCAAATACCCAAAAAGTCTCTTTATGGTCCCCGAAATACCCATAACTAGTAGTTTTTAATGAAACCCCCTTGTCCTATAATATCCAAAAGGGGGCCAACACTACCCAGCCCTCTGATGGTCCAAATACTCCATAACTAGTAGTTTTTGAAAGGCCTTGCCCCCCCCCAATAATATCCCAAAATTCCAACACTTAGTCTCTCTATGGTATGATACTCCATAACTAGTAGTTTTTGAAAGCTGTCCCATAATATCCAGACAATACCCAGTCTCTCCATGGTCAAATACTCCATAACTAGTAGTTTTTGAAAGCTGTCCCATAATATCCAGCCAATACTCATTCCCCTCTTTAAATGTCCTTTAAATCCCCTCACATAAACTAGTAGTTTTTGAAAGCTGTCCCATAACATACATCCAACACCCAGGACCACATGCATGAAAACTGTCTAGGTCTAAAACTCTCTATGTTGCCCATAGTAACCAGAGCGCCCCTCTCATTTTTCCAGGGCACTATATGAAATGAAAGGGGAGCTCTGATCGGTTGCTATGGGCAATAAAGTGAGTTTTAGACCTAGACAGCTTTCATACATGTGGCCCCCAGTCTCTCCATGGTCAAATACTCCATAACTAGTAATTTTTTAAAGCTATCCATAACATCCAGCCAACACTCAGTCTCTCCATGGTCTTATACTCCATAACTAGTAGTTTTTGACCCAGCCCTGTTCGTACATAGCTCTAGAGACTCGCTGTAGAAGCATAGAGTATAGTTTATGAGTGTTCCTCAGTCCCAAACCTTAAATTACCATCAACAGGTCCCTTTAATACTTTCTACATCTGGATTACCAATGGTATTTATTAACTTAGTACATGCCCGGGACAAATATAGATTTATCCTGAGATCACAAATATAAAGGAAATAACATCAGGGCCGACTACATGGACCACATGGTATTTTTCTGGGCCTGTTTTCTAGGTTTCTGTGTAAGGGTATGTTCACATGGCATCTAGGATACGTTTTTGCAATACATAAGACATATTGCATTAAACACATCCAAAAACGTACCACAAAGTGTATAAAACGGATCAAGAATTGACATGTCCATTCTTTGAAAAATTATGTAAAACATGTATCATCCGAACGCCAATACATATTTTGCATTGAAATCAATGTCATCACACTTGAACATTGTAAGTACATATTGGGGTCCGTTTTTCGGTACATAAACCCTACCCAAAACCGTATTTCACAAACGCCCTCTGAACATACCCCAATACTAATATGTTCTGGGAGCCAGTTCTGCACGTTGAGGGGTGGTGGTTCTGTATTATATGACTGTATGAGAAGAAGAAGAATGAGAGGTGTCTACATGAGGCTTAGATGGCGATCATTGTCACCTATGAACAAACGTAAGGTAATGTGACCTCTACTGTCTGTGTAAAAGACACAAGGTCTAGGATATCGGTGGTGTATTGTATCTGCTTACAGGAGGCAATAGCTATAAGATGGAACCAAGCACCATCAATGACATTAGATGCAACGCAAAGGCTATGGGTTGCATGATGATGCAGAGGTGTGACTCTGTAACATCCTCTGACCATAGGGCCCCGGGGCGGCTGCATCTTTGCAACTTCTGCAGACCATATAGGTTTACAACAGCAATGCTACATCTGAACATGTTGAATGGTTCAGATTTTGGCCACCATATCTAGACATAGTTGGTCTTGGCCAGAAGTGAAACTAGAATTCATAGGGCCCTATAGCAAAATGATATGGACTCCACCACCTAATGACAATAAATTAAAACAGCAGCGTAAGTAGTAATAATTAAAGATTAAAATAATACCGCCATATCAGGGGCGTAATTAGAATTCATAGGGCACCATAGCAAAATGAGATGGGACTCCACCAATTAATGACAATAAACTAAAACAGCAGCATAAAAGTAACAATTAAAATTATAAATAATACCACCACATATCAGGAAACCCACACAGTAGAGCTGAAGTGCAGAAAGCCACCAACTATTTATTCCCTACTCAAAGGAACAATGTTCTGGTACCTGAGTGGGGCTCCTCAACTTCTGGGTCCATAGTGGCTGCTATGGCTGCTTTGGCTATAGTTACGCCCATGGTCTCGGCCATAAGACAACCATTACACCTGCCCTTTTCTGGTTCTATAGCAGCTGTGTGTCTATTCTTACTTCATGATAGGTCATGAAAGGACCTCAGTGTATAGGACATAAGAGGAGTTTTGTATGGAGAGGGCATTTAGGACTTGCACATGTGGAGGTGGGAATCCTCCTGTGACTACGACACACTGCATTATTCATGACCAGCCTTATCTTTTTGGTGGGGTCTGTGCCAGGTGTCTGTCTATAGTCGTTTGTAGGCAATCCGCCTGCTCTGAGACAGCTGCATAATGGGCCACTTTGTCGGGGCTGTAAGGGACACCTGAGCAGGTAAGGGGTGGGGGAGGGCAGAGATGATGGGTCATTCATCTACTTTTCAGCAGTCATACTCCATTAAGCAGACCTGAGGTAGGCAACATGCAGCATTAGCCATAGAGGAACCACCCATGCACCAGGGGAGCATGTACAGGGTGAGTCAAAAGTCCCGGTCACCCTTCTATGTCAGAAACTAAAGGGAAAATGACATATCTGAATACTCTATCAAATAACGGGCGAGGGGTCCTATCTTTTAGGCTATATCCAGAACATGGCCGCCATCTTCAAAGCTGCCACTTTGGATCAACTGCAGGTTTTTCCAATGGGAAGGTGGTCATGTAGCCTATCAAAGACAACCAGAATTGTCTTAGAAAGCAATCTCTCTTGTGGTTCCAAAGTTATCAACACAGAAAACTGAAACAACAACAGCTATTTGACGTGTTCAATGTGTTGTCCCTGGTGCTGAACACCATGTATGAACCCGTATGAGAACTTTCTGAGTTTATACCATTTGAAACACAGGACATATTGCAAATCTGATTGCAGCAGTTGATTTCTGAGACGATTCTGGTCTTCTTTGATATGCTACACGACCACCTTCCCATTGGAAGTACTTGCCCTCCATTCAATATGGTGGCTTTCAAGATGCCGGCCATGTTCCAGACATAGTCTAAAAGATATAGAGTGATCCATGGCACACCATTGGAATGTAATGTATTGTGCGTAGTCAATAGATATTTCTCCGGCATAGCAGGAGAATTCTCCAGCTCATCCAGGAATTCCACTTTGCTCCTACCACATAGCTTACTGAGGAAGGCTTTACTTCATTGAGTCAAATGCATTCTCTTCATATCTGGATACTGTATATACTATTATAGCACCTAATGTTGCACATGCTATGCTGGAGAAATTTCCATTGACTACACATATATATACTGTATATCTTCTTAAATGCTATGATTAAGAGCACCAGGTGAGCTTGAAACGCGTGAGCGTGTGTCTCTGCTTCTGTTGCTCTCACTCAGTATTGTCTAGTTGTTTGCAATATGTTTTTATTGAATTTTTGGAATAAAACCTTGGATTTTTATTGAAGAATAGTTTTCAGTTTCCTGTGCTGGATTGTTTTCTACTTCTTGATATCTTCTTAAAAGCATTCAAATGGTTTGTGGTGGATCACTCTATAGGATGTTCTCTGGACTGGTTTTATCTATATAAGCAATAGGAGGGCGACATCCAATCTACTCTATAGCCTAAAAGATAGGCCCCCTCACCCATTACTTGCTGGGGTAATCAGATATGTAATTTGCCCCTTTGTTTCTGAAATAAAAGGGTGTCCTGGAATTTTGGGTCTCACCCCTTATATACTTGTAGTTCTACAGCATCTGCCTCATCAGCTCTTCCATCCTCCATATAGTCAGCTATAGACATGTCTTTCCAGGTCAGATTCTTGGACGTAATCATCTATTTTCCATTTCAGAATTCCATCCGCCACAACCTGTCTCTGAATAAATGCTTCATGAAGGTCCCCCGAGGCAAAGATGAACCTGGGAAGGGTGGATTTTGGCAGATGGATCCCCGTTATGCGGATATGTTCGTGAATGGAGTAATGAGAAGGAGGAGGATGCCAGCCTCTCATCTTGACCCTCCGAGATGCAACAACGTAGCCGTCCACCATCCCTATCAGTCATCTGTTCGACCAAATAACCGCCAAACCCCGCACTCTTCTTGCAGTTACAAGCAGCTTAGGAGGCAAGAGAAGCCCAGTCCTGTTTTGCCAGCACTGAGGGCACAGGAGCGACATGGAGAAAACCTCTTTTCTTCTGAAAATGATCATCTGCATGGAAGCAACTTTGATGACCTTGATCTGCAGACAGCCTTGATATCAATGTGGTGGGAAGGAGACCTAGGACCTTCTGGGGTCAATGCCTCAGTTGTGAACACTTCCGATTTGGAAGTAGCCCAACAGGAACCTGCCATAATGGATAGCCAATGGTTCCTGCCGACTGACCACCACCCAACTTGGCAAGAGTTGAAAGAGGAACCCGTGGCAAATCAGTGGTACATAGACAGTGGTTACGTTGAAGATGTTTTGTATGAGTGTCCACCATGGGAACGGGCAGAGACATTATGACCTGTCGTAAGCAACCAATGATTGGATTTCAGCTTGTTGAGAAAACCCAAACTGGACCTGAGGTACTTCTCAGGCTTTTTGTCTCCTAGACCTTTCATGGTTGGAGAGTTGATTTGAGATGGGTCTCAGGGTCTAAAGAGAACTCACATTGGTGAGGATATGATGCCCAGTGGATCACTTATTTCACTAAAACTAAGGGACTTTAGCCATAAGAGGACCCCTGGGCCTTTATGATTTGGGCCTTCCATTCAGGCTGTGCTCACGCGATGTAACCACTCTGAGGAACTCCAAGATCACAGCCATTTTCTTACATCAAACAGAAATATATTTTTACAAATCTTTACACGAATAGGTTATATATGAACAATGCAGTGCTACAGAGGCCTATGATGAAATGAACTATTTATGCACCTAATAGACTTTATGTGGACAGTACATGGATTTCATATACGATGTGAAGAATAATCCGATCTAGATATGAGGCCCATGAAGCAGGCCTGTCTGACATATGCAAAATAAATGAAGCGGAATAAAACCGTGTCCTTTGCTTTTTTGGAGGGTTTAACGTCCTTTATCTTCTGATGTTTTTGAAAACTCATGTGTTGTCCTAAACATACAATAGGCTGAACTAGATGGACGTCTGTCTTATTTCTGCGGGAATACGCAGTGATCAGCGTGAGCTCCCGAAACACACGATGTATTGCGCCGCGTACTGTACGCGCCACAATACATCGTGTGAACATACCCTAAGACATATCCCTTTAACAGTGGTCACACCCTTTTTCAGGATGAGGCGCAGTAATGTCTAAAGCACGTAATGAATGTGGTGTAAAGCATGGATGACATTATTTTGGGCACAAATTGCACCAGAATTCTGGCGCAACTGCCTTGATAAATGTGCCCCATTGTGTGAACCCAGCATTGGCGAGTTTAATGGCTCATGTTCAAGGGGTTGTCTCACTACAAGGATTGCTGCTTTTTATGTTAAAGATCTTGCAAAAACAAGTCACTTTGCAATATATGTCCATTAACAGTGTCCTACCTATTCCTAGATATCCTCTCTTGTATGGGCTGCATCAGCTCCTCAGGTCGCTATAGCTACAGACCTGTTCAATCTCTGATAGGCTGCCAGCACTGGTCGCTATAGCTACAGACCTGGGTTCTACTGCAGCCTAGTGGAAGTCAGTAAACACGCCCCTGAATTCAAAATGAAACCAAGAAAACAGGACTGAGGTAAGATGAATCTGTGTAGTGAGACAACCCCTTTAATTAACAGACTCTTAGAGACACACTAAGCTACAGGAGAACAAGGGGTCCATATCCTGCTCTTGCCGCTGTCTGCATCCACCCTTGCTATAGGATTCCCCTAAGAATGAAGGGGCCTCAGTACTGGTTTAGTCCTTTATCCCACTTCTAGTCTTTTTCCACGCAGCGGCACCAGTGGCTATCCTACTCAGCAGGGAACTGCAGCTAGCTCCCTCTAGCTATTCCTTCCGATCCCCAATATACGTGCACGCTCACTTCTATCGAGCATGCATTTATCTTTAATGGTGAGATGGGAATAAGACGCTGCGAGACACCTCCCATTACAACAATAGCATAGGGCATGTTGAAATCCAACTGCTACAGCTTTTTCCTCCAGACATTGCCATTGGTTTAAAGTCAGGAAGCCCCCAAATTAGACGACCATCAGGTCCCACCAAAATTGGCAGGTTCAGCTGATATGTACCTAATGTGTATGGACAGCTTTACTAGAGCAGGGAAACCTGCAGAATCACATGCATGATGAAGTGCCTAACTTATTATCATCCTTATTGTGTTCTACAGGAGGGCATATAGTGACAATTGGGGATCCCTCATCCATTATCTGTAGGACACTGGACAGGAACCAATATACCATGTGCCATTTATGACCATGTTGTGTATGTGGCAGAAGGGCCTTTGGGTTCAGGAAGCCGCTCTCTACTCCAGCATCTTATATAGTTATGTGGCTGGATGAAGGTTGTTTCTGGTCTATAATATTATACATATATCACCACACTCAGAGAGTCAATTACTGTCTACGCCATTTGCTTCAACTACTGATGAGATGTAATCTGGTGGCGAAGCATCTGTGTAGGGATAAGCAGCTGCCAGACATCTCTGGCTCAGTTTGTCTCATTTTCTATTTCCAGAAACAGCGCCACTTTTGTCTATAGGCTGTGTCTGGTATTGCAGAATTTACTTAATAGTGCCTAACTGCAATGCCAGACATGTCAATGGAGAGTCTGTTTCTGGAATCAGCTTTAATGAACAGGACTCAAAGAAAGGCGGCATTCCTAGTTAAAGGGGTTTCCTTACCATTCTGTTTCACAAAGTCATAGGCAGCTTTAGATTCACACTTCCTGGTACGAAGCTGAAGTTGGTTTCTTATTCGCCAGTTTCTTATTCGGGCTGAAGTTGGTTTCTTATTCACCAGTTTCTTATTCGCTGCAAAATATTTTTTTGTTTTTTAAGAGGATAATAAATAGGAAAACTTATCAGCTTAATAAATTTCATTACAATGGTGTGGACCAAGGACAAACCAGTTGAAACAAGCCCGGTAAACACTAACAGCTGGCATAAAATGGGCATCAAAGCAGAAACCTAAAACTAAGATTTAAAGGGTTAAATGGCTTTGGGCCACTGATCCCACACTGCATCATACCAAGACATATACCACACATCAAATTCAGTTTACTTCAGCCTGGCCCAAAGTGATTCTGGGCACTAAAACTGGCATCAAAGTGGGCAGACGGTAAGTTTTCACTGATTTGAATAAGTAAAGGGTTAAATGGCTTTGAGTCACTGATCCCACACGGCCATCATACTAAGAGGGATGCCCCACATCAAATTCATTTTTTCTCCCCCTTCCCAAATTTATTCTGGGATAAAAAGGCACAAATGGGCAGACGGCATTTTCACTGATTTGAATAAATAACTGGTGTTTTTTAAATTAAAG
>JAODAL010020856.1:0-68462 GCA_025379985.1 Phyllomedusa bahiana | reverse complement strand
AGGGTTTAAGGGGTAATAAGAGGCTAGGGCGGTTACTGTAAAAAGGTTACAGGTAATAAGAGGCTAAGGACCGGGGTTATGTAATAAGGTTCGGGGTAAAAAGAGGCTGGAGGGGTTACTGTAATAAGGGGTTTTTAAACGGGTAATAGAGCTCGGGGGGGGTTATGAATAAAGTTACAGGTATAAGAGGCCAGGAGCCGGGTTACTGTAATAAGAGGTTAAAATGTAATAAGAGCTAAGGAGCGGGTTACTGTAATAAGAGGTTACAGGGTAATAAGAGGCTCAGGAGCCGGGTTACTGTAATAAGAGGTTACAGGGTAATAAGAGGCTCAGGAGCCGGGTTACTGTAATAAGAGGTTACAGGGTAATAAGAGGCTCCGGAGCCGGGTTACTGTAATAAGAGGTTACAGGGTAATAAGAGGCTCAGGGGCCGGGTTACTGTAATAAGAGGTTACAGGGTAATAAGAGGCTCAGGAGTCGGGTTATTGTAATAAGAGGTTACAGGGTAATAAGAGGCTCAGGAGCCGGGTCACTGTAATAAGAGGTTACAGGGTAATAAGAGGCTCAGGAGCCGGGTCATTGTAATAAGAGGTTACAGGGTAATAAGAGGCTCAGGAGTCGGGTTACAGCTAAAAGATTATACGTGGTAATAAGATTATGATACCAGCTGATGAGAAAGTATGAACCAGTGTTTAATATCATCAGGGTGGAAGAGTCGGCATTTCTGGGTTATAATAGGGCACCTGTGATCTGACATATGATGATGTGACATGGATGATGCTTGGCATTCATGAGGTGTCCAGGCATTTTGTGATGACAGTACCTCTTGATGAATTTGCCCCCCTCCAGTCCCCCGCTTAGCACAGACCTGCTGGCATGGTGCAGATATTCCCCCTCCCTATCCGGGATGTCAGAGGGAGGACAGGCAGCTGGCTCCCTGATCACAGTCTTCAATGAGAAGGACTAGGAGACCGATGAAAAGCACAAGGAGAGGAATGACAACACTGGGATCAGTAATTGGGGGAATAGGCCGCAGAAGATGAGTCAGGGTTAAACAATTTGGAAATGATTAAAAAAAAACATTAAAAAAATACAAAAAAAAACACTGGCAGCGAAAACACCAACAAAGGCAAAAAAAGGGGCTAATGAGCTGAGGGAGAAGATGGGGGAGAGGAGGATTAGGACGGACAATGAACGGATGAGGGAAAGAACAGTGTGATGGAGGGAAGAGGAGGAGAGTAACAGCTGCGGGGGGCTTATTAGTAGGCTGACGGCATATGCTGTGTGATCCTAACACCCACCTCTCCATACCTGAGCCCTGACAGGAGCACTGCCCCCTAACGGTCAGCTCAGGAGAGGCACCAGCAGAACGTCTCCTACCAGACACTGGGAATATAGAGAGGGTGGTTAGATATTTGGCCTAAACACCTCTAGGTGCTGCACCTCTAGTAGGGACCCCTGTGCCCTCAGTCAGAGCAGATGATTAGGACCTACACACCAGGGGCAGAACTAGAATCCATAGGGCCCCATAGCAAAATGAGATGGGGTCCCACCACCCAATGACAATCAACTACAACAGCAGCATAAGTGACCATAACTAAAGGAATAAATAATACCGCCATATATCAGGGAACCCACATTGTAATGGTGGAGAGCGGAAAGACACCGACTACTGCTTCCCTTCAAAAAGGAACACTGGGCCTTATCTATGAAGACTGTCCAGCAGTAAGACTGTCCTTGTTGAACATAGCAACCAATCAGAGCCCATAGCAACCAATCAGTGCTCATAGCAACCAATCAGAGCTCATAGCAACCAATCAGCGCTCACAGCAACCAGAGTCCATAGCAACCAATCAGAGCTCATAGAAAAGAATCAGAGCCCATAGCAACCAACCAGAGCTCATAGAAAACAATCAGAGCTCAGCTTTTATTTCATATAGGGCTCTAGAAAAATTAAAGCTGAGCTCTGGTTGCTATGGGCTCTGATTGGTTGCTATGAGCTCTGATTGGTTGCTATGAGCTCTGATTGGTCGCTATGAGTTCTGATTGGTTGCTATAGGCTCTGATTGGTTGCTATGTGCTCTGATAAGTTGCTATGGGCTCTGATTGGTTGCTATAAGCTCTGATTGGTTGCTGTGAGTTCTGATTGGTTGGTGTGAGTTCTGATTGGTTGCTATGGGCTCTGATTGGTTACTATAGGCAATGATTGGTTGCTATAGGCTCTGAATGGTTGCTATGAGTGCTGATTGGTTGCTATGGGCTCTGATTGGTTGCTATGAGGCCTGATTGGTTGCTATGAGCTCTAATTGGTTGTTATGAGCACTGATTGGTTGCTAGGAGCTCTGATTAGTTACTATGAGAGCTGATAGGTTGCTATGAGACAGCTCATACCACAGTTTTTTCCTTGTACTGGAAACTCCCATAGAGGAGAATGGAGAACACAACGCTGCCCTGTACTGGGAACTCCCATAGATTAGAACGGAGAACACAGTGCTTCCCTGTACTGGGAACTCCCATAGACTAGAACGGAGAACACAGTGCTTCCCTGTACTGGGAACTCCCATAGATCAGAATGTAGAACACAGCACTCCCATATACTGGGAACTCCCATAGAACAGAATGGAGAACACATCTCTCCCCTGTATTGGTAACTCCAATAGATTAGAATGGAGAACACAGCGCTCCCCTGTACTGGGAACTCCCATAGAGCAGAATGGAGAACACAGCGCTCCCCTGTACTGGGAACTCCCATAGAACAGAATGGAGAACACAGCGCTCCCCTGTACTGGGAACTCCCATAGAAGAGAATGGAGAACACAGCGCTCCTCTGTACTGGGAACTCCCATAGAAGAGAATGGAGAACACAGCGCTCCCCTGTACTGTGAACTCCCATAGAACACAATGGAGAGAACACAGTGCTCCCCTGTACTGTGAACTCCCATAGAACACAATGGAGAGAACACAGTGCTCCCCTGTACCAGGAACTCGCATAGAACAGAATTGAGAACACAGCGCTCCCCTGTACTGGGAACTCCCATAGAAGAGAATGGAAAACACAGCGCTCCCCTGTACTGAGAACTCCCATAGAAGAGAATGGAGAACACAGCACTCACCTGTACCGGGAACTCCAATTGTAGAGTATCGAGATAACTGCGCTCCCCTGTACTGTGAACTCCCATAGAATAGGATGGTCATGCACAAGTGCAATATGTCAACAACGTTTATGGTGGGAACACTCCTTTAATGGTGATGTGATGTGCTGCGGTATGATGCAACATGTTAAAGGGTTTGTCTCACTACATTGATTCTTCTTACCTCAGTCTTGTTTTCTTGGTTTCATTTTGAACTCAGGGACGGGTTTACTGGCTTCTACTAGGCTGCAGTAGAAGCCATGTCTGTAGCTATAGCAACCAGTGCGGGCAGCCTATCAGGAGAGATGGAACAGGTCTGTAGCTATAGCGACCTGAGGAGCTGATGTAGCCCATACAAGAGAGGATATCTAGGAATAGGTAGGACACTGTTAATGGACACATATTGCAAAGTGACTTGTTTTTGCAAGATCTTTAACATAAAAAGCAGAAAACCTTGTAGTGAGACAACCCCTTTAATGTGGTGGGGAGGGGGGGGGGGGTAATTTTTCCTTCATCACCCTGAGTGTGATTCTCTGACCTCTGGGATCCTCACCACTCAGTACAGTGAACGCAGCCTCATCCCTCTTCTCCTCCACAGTTCAAGCGTTGATAATCTCAGCTAAACCCTTTAAGGACCCCTTTTGACAACACAATTTTTTGTTCCAGCATTGAAAACGTATTTCTTTTTTGTGTTTATTCTATTGTTGAACTCTGAGACTTTTACCTCTGTTCACCTCCGTGTTGGGTGAGAGCCTTGAGAACCCTGTATTAGGCCTTTGCTGTTCAAAGTCTCCATTGCAGATCTCATCATATTTAAAGGGGATTTGCCAGGAAGCAAGTTACTTACCTTCTTATCAGCACAGGGAGAATGTCAACAAATGACGCTGAGTCATGAAAACTGCAGGGCTGAGAGGGAGGGGGTGAGTAAGGAGTGAGCAATAAGGGAGCGTCTCAAAACTTAAGTGAAATAATAACAGTACAACAGTGGATTCTCAATACAGTAAGACACAGCCTCATAGACTGCACTTTCTACCCTGTGCCTTAAAAGCTCATTCATTTTGCCTCTCATCAGATAAGAAGTGTTTCAGGCAAGCGCATCCTGTCAGCTCCTCTGGTCCCTCTGGTCATGTCTAGTGGAAGCTTTCAGGTAACTAAGGGGGATTGAGAAATGCTGTAGCTCTCAGAGTCTTCACTTTTTGTAATCACATATATTTAGAAAAGTGATTAAATACCCATTTTGGAGGTTCCCACATCAACATTACATGGTGGCAAAGCCCCTTTAATAGGAAGGATCGTTCTGCATTGAAGGCTATTCTTCCAGTCAGCGGTCACCACAACTGAAATCATCATCAATGCAAAAAAAAAATAAAAGCAGCGGGGTGTCGGATCTACTGCAGGGTGGGCGCCAATGGCTTCCAATAAACCCTGCTGACTTATGAGGTCTGTCAGGAGCCATTGGTATACGTTGCATGACAGTTCCAGCACTGCTCATGAAACCTAAAGACAGAAGTGAAGGCCCGGGTGTGAACTCCTTGTGTTGATGCACAGCCCTAAGGACCCTTCTCTAGGACAAAGACACCTGTGGTTCCATCATCGTAGTTGTGCAGGACGGTGCGGCACTATTCCTACCATTAAAACAGAAAGAAAAACACAGAGGTGGCGCTCTATGGTAAAAGCACGCCTGAAGTAAAGCAATTAAAACAACAAATAGAAAAGGTGCTCACCTAGAGCTGATGTGCGTATTATTATAGAGGCACAACACTTGTATGGGCATGGGTGGCTCTATCAGAGCCTCGGAATAGCAGCCGCAGGTCACTCTCTCCGGAGCCGCAAGCAGGCAGCGGGATTGAACAGCAAGGATGAGGACGAAAAATATGGACCCGGCGCTCAATTCCAGAAGGAAAAAAAAACCCTCGTGATTAGTGAGGATATGGTTTTAAATAAAGGTTTTTTATTCTATTAAAAAGGAAAAGAGAGTTCCCCTTTCCATATATAAAACACACACTTATAACGCGTTTCGCACCATCAGGCGCTTCTTCAGATAAAAATGTGTTACCTGTGTTATGTGTTAATGGGTAACACATTTTTATCTGAAGAAGCGCCTGATGGTAACCCGGAGACTCCCTTGCCACTCAACAATTAACCTTAGAGACTGTCAAGGTTCCCACTATATTTCACCGACCATACCGGGCAAAGGGGTTCGTGACTAAAAACAGTGACAATCCGAACTACTGGAAGTCACAGCAAAACAAAATTCGGAACGTGGCCGGGCTGGATCAAAGTTTTCTAGGTCGAGTCACTTTATTGTGACCACCCGCGGACCAGATACCACAAGCAATCTACTAACCGGGAGACATCAAATGGCCAACGGCAGTTAAATACACATAGATGTATCAACTCACCGTGACCCTTAGAGGCTGCAGTCCTCAATTTGATATCCTCCGGTCCTCGAGCGCCTCCGGCAGCGTTCGGGTCCTCGGGGGTCCTGGATCCACCTCAGGCCACGCCTCACGTTGCGGCGCCAAAGTGTCGGGGGTCGTTTGCCAACACTGGGGGTCACCCGTTTGTCCCGGTACTCCAAATCACGATCAGGGGAACATGTATCGGCCGATAGAAATTGAGTCAGACGCAAAGTTCTGGTTCAGATCTCATTCATGTTCCAAGTAATTCTGACAATACAATGCATTACACACATATTTGTATGATCTGTAATCAAACAAGCGCAGGCGCAATAGGGCCGAGAGGAACGGACATATGTCCATATTTAGGCAGCTTCTGAGTAGATTTCATTGGTCCACGTTGTCTCTGAGTAAAAAGTCTCTGGAATGCATCAGCCGAAACTTAGTTGATTTCCAGTAAAACGAAACTTAAGGAAGGGAGATGATAACCAAATTCCACATCCTGGGGAAACTGATAACAAGATGTTACATCCTGACTGCAACCATCTTAAATGCTTCTTCATATTTGCTGTATCATTCCTCACAAAATGGATTCTGCTCAAGCTGAGATACCTTATAAGGAGAAAAGCTTGGGATTTCATAGTTATGCATACAATACAATATTAGTTCAAATCTCTTTACCTTCACAGTACCACATACAGAAACAGAAATAGCAGGGGGGGGAGTTGGTTAGTAGATGGCGGAAAGACAAGAAGTTCAGTCTTAGTGAGGTTTAGTTTCAGATGGAGAGAGGACATGATGTCAGAGACAGCGGACAGACAGCCACTGGTGTTTTGCAGCAAGGCTGGAGTGATGTCACAGGAGGAGGTGTATAATTGGGTGTCATCCGCATAGAGATGGTACTGGAAGCCAAATCTACTGATGGTTTGTCCAATGGGGGCTGTGTACCCCTAATCGTAGTGGCCTCCGCAGGTATCCCGGTCAGAGCAAACCGTAAAGCGTCCCAGGCAACAAAAAAAATGATACAGCGGTACCAGAGTAAAATCCACGCTTCTTTATTCCTTAATTCTTAAAAGCCAGGTAACCAAAACACAGCATAGCCAGGAAAAACCCTCAGTCAGCGAAGCCGACGCGGTTCAGGTGAACATGTCACCCTTAATCATGGCATACTGAACACATAACATAGACTAATATATATACTATAAAATAAATGCAGTAATCGTCTGCTCACCTGACTTCAATCATCAGCGCCACCGGGCGCCCAAAACTTCCGCTTCCGGCATACAGCCCGCACATCTGAGACGCCGGCACAGGACGCAAGCATACCGCGCAGCGTCTCCAGGAAGTGACATGTCCAACACCGGAAGTGGCGTAGGGCAGTCCGTGACACAGACTTCTAAGTTGTACAGTGTCCCAACCGGGACTAACTGTAATCATGTTAATTGAAACCAGGCAATGTCACGTCACCGGGGGAGGCGGGGCAACCACACGCCCACACCAAACCCCCGGCGACAGACACACCAGTCCCCAAAAACAAACAGGTACAGGTGAGCAGAGAACCACGATGCTAGTGTGCACGCTGTAAGATCAGAGCCAATAAACATTGTTTACACGTTGTAAATAGGACCATTAATCGGCATAACTATATATAAAGAACAACATAAATGACATTACAATGGTCCATAGAGTCATGTTGTAACTTGATATTAAGCACTAGAAATACTATTAAGCAAGGAAGGAAAACACATATAATGGTTAAAAAATGGCAAAGAGAAAACAAAAAAAAAAAAAAGGGAAGGGGGAGAAGGAGGGAAAAGAGATTATAATTAGATCAATAGTGGAACATCCATTCCCTCTTGAGGTTTAGTCCCATAGGAGCTACAGTTTCTAGTGTGACGATCCAAAATGCCTCCCTGTCATGGAGCAAGTGTCCCAAGTCCCCACCCCGGGTGGACTTGACGACCCTATCAATGCCCATAATTTTCAGATTACTATAATTTCCTTGATGTATAATCCCTGAAATGATTGGACAAATGAGATCTATTCCATATCGCAGTGCTTGTGATGTCATTTAGATGTTCAAGTATACGGGTTTTAAGTCTCCTTGTGGTGCTACCTACATAATGCAAGTCACACTCTGTACAAGTGGCTAAGTAGACCACATGATGGGAATTGCAATTAATATAATTGCGAATAGTAAATTCCTTTGTGTGCCGACTGTTATAAAAGACTTTTCCTGAGTTGACAATTCCACAGACTCTGCAGGGATTGGACCCACATTTATAAAAGCCCTTGAATTTCAGCCATGTTTGTTTGGACCTCTTATGATTGATTGAGTTAGGGGCTAACATGCTGCCTATAGTGCAAGATCTTCGTGTAACCACCTGAAGGCCCATAGCTAAAATTTCATTTACAACAGGGTCCTCGGATAATATGGGTAGATGTTTAAAGATAATCTTCCTGATAGCCTGAAATTGAGTACTATGGTCAAGTACCAAAAAAATTTTATTTTTAGCAGAGGGACCTCATTTATTCATATTTGTAAGTTTTTTAGAAAAAAGAAGTTCGTCTCTATTTTTCTCCTGGACTTTAGTAAGTGCCCGTTCTAGAGTCCAAGGGGATAACCCCTCCTGGAAAGTCTATTAGAAATAGCTTTACACTCGGCAAGAAAATCATCTAGTTGGCTACAGTTTCTCATAGCTCGGGTCATTTCACCCACGGGTATAGCACTGTGGGTGTGTTTCGGGTGGAAGCTCCGATGGTGCAATATAGTATTACCTGCCGTCGTTTTACGGTAGGTACGAGTAATGATCTTGTTTCCTGCGTTGCCCACAAGCACAAGATCTAGAAATTGGATAGTATCCATACTAAGTTGATGCACAAACCTCAAATTACAGGGATTATTATTCAAATAAAAAAGGAAATCGGGTATGGCAGATACATCGCCCTCCAAACAAAGAGAAGATCATCGATGTATCTGCCATACCAAAACAAAACCGGCAGAAACGGGTTGTCGGGGGTGTAGATATAGGCGAGCTCCCACCAGGCCATGACTAGATTAGCCAAGGAAGGTGAGAACTTCGCCCCCATCGACACCCCCTTGACCTGCAGATAAATCTTAGAATCAAAATAAATAAATTGTGTAAGTTCCTGAGAATAAGCCCCGTGATTATTGAGATGATACTCCAGTGCATGGAGAGCTACATGATGTGGAATAGATGTGTACAACGCTTCCACGTCGCAACAAAGCCATGACATGCCATGGTCCCACACTACATTTTGTAACCTACATAGGACATCCCTGGTATCCTTGAGATGGCTTGGGACGATGGTTACCAGTGGCTGCAGATGACAGTCTAGCCACTGGCACAATTCTCTCCAACAATGAGCCAATGCCAGACACAATGGGCCTCATGGGGGGTTTTCAATATCCTTGTGGACTTTCGGCAAGCCATAAATGATAGGCATCACCGGGTATTCTACCATAATATAATCCCTTTGTTTTTGGCTGAGAACACCTAGCGCCAACCCCTCCCTTAATAGGGAATCCATTTCCATCATGTAAGCTTGTGTGGGATCCTGAGTGAGTTTGCAATACGTTGACGTGTCCATAAGCATGGATTGCATAGTATGGCAATATTTAGCTCTGTCCATGACCACCACCGTGCCCCCCTTATAAGCTATTTTGATAATTAATTCAGTGTTGTTTGTAAGTTGTCTAAGGGCAATTTGTTCCCCATGACCTAAATTGGCAAATTTCCGGCTGGGGGGGCAAGGTGGCAGCCAATGACCTGAGGTCTCTTTCAATAAGGGCTTGGAAGCGATCCATGCACTGGGTTCGGGAATTAACCGGATAAAATTCTTGGTTTGAGTCCTCGAAGGAAGGAAGAGAAAGAGACCGCTCAACTAATTCCTCATTAGGACTGGAGATATCCTGCAACTCATGAAGCGTCATGATAGACACTTGTTCTAAAGGGGTCAGAGTATTAATGACTGTATCTCCACTATAGCCATTACCATCCCTCTGTTGTAACTCCTCCTGTACGTCCTCATTACAAGAAAAAAAATGCCGCTTTACTATAAGCAACCTTATAAATTTGTTTACATCTTTTAGTGTTGAAAACATGTCAAAATCAACCTGTACACAGAAATTAAGACCTAAAGACAGAACTTTTAGTTGTGCCGAGTCCAATTGGAAAGATGATAAGTTAAGGACATCCAAGTCCTCTTGTGTATGTAAGTCCTGTTTTAATTCTATTGAGCTTGACGAGTCTTCATTTTTGCCTTTTTTGTGTTTCCTTCCTCCCCGCCTCCTCCGCCCCCGTTTTTTGGTGTCGGTTTATTCCTCCCTTTTGGTTGTCGATAATAAGATTGGGAAGTTGAATTAAAAGGCAGGTCTTTTGAGGAGTCCGCATTTGTGTCTGTGTTAGATCCAGAGTCCAGTGAGCCAAAACTGACCCTTCTTTGGTTCCAATGGGGGGGGAAGAATGGCGGGGTCTCTGTTTTAGGATCGATCTTGGAGTGGCGTACTCTGAATTTCGTCGCCCCCACTCATATACAACGCCCTGCTCATAGTCCCGAAGATCCCTTTGGAACTTATTTTTCTTCATCTCCATTAGAGACTTCTCAATTTTTTCTATGTTGACATCCATCTGGCATATGGTGTCGTCAAATTGAGTGGAGTCCATGAGTAATTTTAACTCCTCCTTGGTTCTCTCAATGTCGGTAGAAATTTGTGTTAATTTCTGTTCCTCATATTTCACTATTAGTGCCATCAACTTGAGAGAACATGCAGTGAGTAACTCATTCCATTCTGTAATGAATTCAGCCGAGAAGACCGTAGTAGGGACTTTCTTTAGACGGAGGCCACGGGGTATCATATTCCTTTGGATGTAGTTTGATAAGGTGGTCTGATCCCACCAAGTGCGTATTTCCTGTGCCCTTAATTTCTCCAGCTCTTTCTTTTTTTCAGCGAAATCAGAGGGTTTGGATGCAGTATTGTGCACATCTTGAAAGACTGTTGCAACTTTTTGTTGTCTTATAGAAAGATCCATTATTATGCTGCACCTGGCATCAATGCTTGTTAAGGTTACCACATATACTTGCAGAAATTGCTGTGCAATGGCAACAATGTGAAGGATAGGCACGGTCCCAGCTCTATAGCCAACAGCACATATACGTAAAGATGGACCAGCTTACCCCCAATCGTAGTGGCCTCCGCAGGTATCCCGGTCAGAGCAAACCGCAAAGCGTCCCAGGCAACAAGAAAATGATACAGCGGTACCAGAGTAAAATCCACGCTTCTTTATTCCTTAATTCTTAAAAGCCAGGTAACCAAAACACAGCATAGCCAGGAAAAACCCTCAGTCAGCGGATCTACTGCAGGGTGGGCGCCAATGGCTTCCAATAAACTCTGCTGACTTATGAGGTCTGTCAGGAGCCATTGGTATACGTTGCATGACAGCTCCAGCACTGCTCATGAAACCTAAAGACAGAAGTGAAGGCCCGGGTGTGAACTCCTTGTGTTGATGCACAGCCCTAAGGACCCTTCTCTAGGACAAAGACACCTGTGGTTCCATCATCGTAGTTGTGCAGGACAGTGCGGCACTATTCCTACCATTAAAACAGAAAGAAAAACACAGAGGTGGCGCTCTATGGTAAAGTACGCCTGAAGTAAAGCAATTAAAACAACAAATAGAAAAGGTGCTCACCTAGAGCTGTTGTGCGTATTATTATAGAGGCACAACACTCGTACGGGCATGGTGGCTCTATCCGAGCCTCGGAATAGCAGCCGCAGGTCACTCTCTCCGGAGCCGCAAGCAGGCAGCGGGAACGAACAGCAAGGGTGAGGACGAAAAATATGGACCCGGCGCTCAATTCCAGAAGGAAAAAAAACCCCCCTCGTGATTAGTGAGGATATGGTTTTAATTAAAGGTTTTTTATTCCATTAAAAATGAAAAAGAGATTACCCTTTCCATATATAAAAAAACACACTTATAACGCGTTTCACACCATCAGGCGCTTCTTCAGATAAAAAATGTGTTACCTGTGTTATGTGTTAATGGGTAACACATTTTTATCTGAAGAAGCGCCTGATGGTGCGAAATGCGTTATAACTGTGTGTTTTATATATGGAAAGGGTAACTCTCTTTTCATTTTTAATGGAATAAAAAACCTTTATTTAAAACCATATCCTTGCTAATCACGAGGGTTTTTTTTTTTCCTTCTGGAATTGAGTGCCAGGTCCATATTTTTCATCCTCATCCTTACCATTAAAACAGACCTCTTGACCCCATTGTAAGTCAGTTCCCCAATTTGCGTGCACTTCTACGGCATCAAAAGTGTTAAAAAGTTGGGATAGAAGGTGTCTCCCAGACGTCACAGTTGGAGTACAGAATGGGCTGTTTTCCTATGGACTCCATATTGCGGATCCCTAGTGAACTTATGGTCATCTGGTAAACCCACTACATAGTGACCAAATTTACACTACCTTCTATTGGATGTAGCATTCCTCAAGTCACATCCTACTCACTGAGCCCCTGCGATGTGAAATGGACTAAAAAAAGCCATTCCAGTAGTTCATCTGCAGACAGCTATTTTGGGGTATTTGGCCCTCATCAGTGCAGGATAGAACACTGTCTGGATAGGTGAGAGGCAATGAGTGAAGGGGTAAGGTTTCTCATTAAGGAGAGGCACCATGTCGGTGTGTGGAGACTTATTGCCTTGCCGTTCCACTGACATTTAAATATTCTAAAAGGCTCATGGGAAAAGAGTTACATCCAACAAAGGGTGCTGCAGTTTTTTTTCCCATGAGCCTTTTGGAATATTCAAATTTTAGTGGAGCAGTAAGGCATAAAGGGCGGCATGTAAGAACAGGGCTGTGCTAGATATCTGCCATCTTTTCAGCCTATCAGCCTTGTTTGCCACATATCTAAATGTCCCGCAGGCGGGTTGCACTAGAAGCGTAGCAAAGCTATAGATTTATAGCTTTGGTACAATAATTCTGGGCGCATTACTGCTGGAACAAGTAGAGCACTTTCAAAGTGATTTACCTGAGCCAGAAATGTCACCCTAGCTCTAGAATGCACCTGATTTATGACCCGCTGTAGAATGGGTTCATAAATCAGCCGCATTCTAGGTTCTTATTATTATGCGCATGAAATTTGGCGTTAACACACCACATTTCATATATGCCGCCCTAAGTCTCCACGCATCAACATGATGCCTCTCCCTAATGAGAAACCTTACCCATTTAGGTTAAAACCTGATGAAAGGCTGGGACTGGCCACTAGGGAAGCAGGGAAAAGCCCATTGGGTCCCTGAGAAAGTTGGGCTACTGGGGCTGCTTTTCAGAGAGAAAGGTAGAGAAAGAGAGGCTGAGCGCAGTCATGTACAGTAGCGGTAGGGTGGGCCCCAAAAATCAACTCCATTGGGGGTGCTCAAGAATGAAAATTGACTGGTGGTATCCTAGAATTAATTCCACAGGTGGGCATCAAGAATCAGCTCACTGGTGGGCATCAAGAAAAACCGCACTGATGGGTAAACAACGTAACTGTAGGCGGGTCCCAAAAATCAACTCCATTGGGGGTGCTCAAGAATGAAAATTGACTGGTGGTATCCTAGAATTCCACAGGTGGGCATCAAGAATCAGCTCACTGATGGGCATCAAGAATCAACCGCACTGATGGGCATCAAGAATCATCTCACTGGTGGGCATCAAGAATCAACTCCACTGATGGGCATCAAGAATCAACCACACTGATGGGCATCAAGAATCATCACCACTGGTAAGCCCCAAGAATAAACCCCATTGATGGGCAACAATAATCACCGCCACCGATGGGCATCAAGAATAAACTCCACTGGTGGACCCCAAGAATCAGCTCCACTGGTGGGCATCAAGAATCAACCCCACTGATGGGCATCAAGAATCAACTCCACTGATGGGCATCAAGAATCAACTCCACTGGTGGGCTCCAAGAATCAACTCTACTGATGGGCATCAAGAATCAACCCCACTAATGGGCATCAAGAATCAACTCCACTGATGGGCATCAAGAATCAACTCTACTGATG
Organism: Phyllomedusa bahiana; assembly: GCA_025379985.1. Taxonomy (NCBI): domain Eukaryota; kingdom Metazoa; phylum Chordata; class Amphibia; order Anura; family Hylidae; genus Phyllomedusa; species Phyllomedusa bahiana. The sequence goes on along the minus strand of JAODAL010020856.1, from coordinate 54,856 downwards.
GCCTCCAAGAATCAACTCCACTGATGGGCATCAAGAATCAACTCCACTGGTGGGTTCCAGGAATCAACTCTTCTGCTGGGCCCCAGTCTCCCCAGTCCGACACTGCCTGGTGATTTGGAGAATGCAGAAAGTAAGTCTTTTTTTTCCTGCAAAGCACCAGTAAGAAATGTAATACAAACTTACACCGTGGAAAATGGCTGTCACTGCAATTATGAAACCCGCTGAGGAGGCCGGAATATGCTGTCAGGATTCACCCATGTTGTCCCCAAAGCAATGGCTTTCTGATTGCTATTTTACATGGGCACCCCAAGAGCAGCAAACCCCCTGTGCCCCAAACCCGCAGCCTACCCTATAATAAACCCGAAGCAATGAGGGATAATATATGGCTAGTTGAGGTTTTTTTGGCAGGGGGGAGGGAAGGGAGGACATTTTACCCTTCCCCCGTCTATCCCGGGACATTTTTTTTAATTTGCCTGTCTCCTAAAAAAATTTTGTTTTTTAAATTTTTAAATTTAAAATCTAAAATTAATTTAAAAATTTAAATAATATAAAATTTAATAAAACCAAAAAAAGGTTTTAAAATAAGCCCTGTTTTTCAATAAAAATGTTTTAGAAGCCATTATCGAATTTGGGCAAACCCAATATGTTTTACGCTAGGAACCTCGAACCTACGGCCCTTTTATTAGCGCACTTTTCACCACTTTCTTTAAATTAAGACGCAATTTACACAAAAAAATGATCAAAAAAAATTGTGTTGAGGCCCCAAAGTTTAAATTTTACATGCCCGGGGCCTTTGGGTCTTTTTTTTATAAATTGTCGGCACTTTGTCTGTTTTTGTTATGGGGGCACTATGTTGTCTTTTTTTTGGGGGGGCAAAAATTTTTTTCAACTTTTTTCTTTTGGTTATGGGGGTTTTTTTTATGGGGGTTGTCTCTTTTTTGGGGGAAAAATTACGTCCATCTTTTTTTATGGGGCCTATAGTCAACATGAAAAAAAATGGGTGCGGCAGAGTCTGGCGTTTTTTTAGCCCGAATCAGGCGACCCCTTGCCAAAAGTTTTAAATGGGCCCGTTACAATTTCAAGGTTTTTTTAGGAGTCCCCGGGGCCATTTTGGTAATGCGCCGTTGGGGGGGGGGGGGCGTGGGGGGGGGGGCCACTAAAAACCGTACAAAAGAAAAGGGGGCCCGACTTTGTAGGGAAGGGGGGGTTTTACGCCAGTTTTCGGGCTTTACACTGCGCACCCCCAAGCCCAAAATCCCCCCCTTTCGGACGAAGCGTTTTCGCCACTTTCGGTTTCCCGGCCCGCAGAAGGGGGGGCCCTGGGGGGGCCCCGGTTTGGGGCGGGGTTTGTGGGCTTTCCCGGGGCGGGACCCCGGCGCGCTCGTATAGTCCGAGGCATGTCCCATGGGCGGCCGCCAAATCGCGGGGGTCGGGCAGTTTGCAAGCAACCTGGGGACCACATGTATGAACCCCGGGGGGTGGGGCCTTTTCCGCCATTTTTCCCCGGCGGAATCTCCCTAATTTATGTCCGGGGCCGGAAAGGGCTCATAAATTTCATGTAAAGTCCCCCGAGCCCCCCCAAAGGTATGAGGCGAAGTGGGGGGGCCCATGGGCGTGTGCGGCGCGGGCCCCTATGTTCGCCGTCCGAGGAAGTGCACTAAACTGGGGGTTTTAAAAGTCCCCCGCGTCCCCAAAGTGTGTGGGGTGCAGTGCGGGATTTTGGGCCGTGGGGGAATGCCCGAAAAATCTTTCCGATGCGAGACAGCTGGAGCGGCGAGAAATCATTCCAGATGTCGGTGCGGAGTATGATGCAAAAATCGCCTTTATAAAAGGCGTTCGCTTCGTTTTTTTGGGTCTAAATCCTCCGTCCGCAGCGAAGTGAAGCAGGACTGCTGGGCTACATGCGAGGAAGCGCGTCGAAGATCGCAAACAGAAGTCTCGGCGCTCAGCTCGTGCAGCACGAGTGTGATTCCCGTAAAAAATCGCCTTTATAGAGGCGGAAAACAGTGTCAGAAAGGAGATGAATGCTACTAAAATTTACACATTCTTAAAAAATATAATCACTTTCCCAACTCGAGAACGGCACATTATCAAGAATTATGATATTGAAAATGCCGGGAAATACAGTAATTCAAATCCTGAAACTATTTCTCATTGGTCGGCATAAACCGGCAAAGCAGATTAGGAGCGAACAAAGTCCCATTCTAGCTATGGAGAAGTTTAGGGACCAATCAGAGATAGGAGCGGAAGCCCACGCTATTCTAGCTATGGAGGAGTTTGGACACAATCAGATTCCACGGCAGGGACAGTTCAAAATATACGAGTAAAAAGGCTGCAACAGAGCTATTGGCTGATGCTAGCGGGGGCTCGTCTAGCTCGGCCAATCAGAACTAGGAGCGCACAAAGTACCATTCGGTGGCCTATGGAGAAGTTTAGACAATCAGGAATAGGAGCGACAAAGGCCCATTCTAGCCTATGATGGGGTGGAGTTTTGACCAAGCAGAATCACGGCGGGACAGGGTTCAAAATTACAGTTAAAAAGGCATGCAAAGAGGCGGAATGGTTGAGCAGCGGATGGGATCGTCCTGCTTAGCCAATCATGAGGCGCGAGCATCATTCTCTAGAGTTCTTATGGGGAAAAGAAATTCTGTAGCGCCGCTCTGTGATGGCTAATTTCAAAGAGCCGCCCGTAATATGGGGCCAATGGGGGGAGGGGAGATAGCGGGAGCGACGCTCCTACTGGGTTTTGTAATTGCGTCGCAATCTGAAATCAATCAACAGTCGGTATATGGCCGCAAATCAACATTATAACACTACACAGTTGTCACGATGTGTATATAAAGGATCCTAATATGTGGCTAACTAAAAAAAGAAATCAGTAATTCCCTAAATTCATGTTTATTTCTTTATTTTCGTTAGTCAAGCATAAATAGTATGGGTTGAATCGAAGAAATTAAAGAAAAAAAACATGAATTTTATGGGAATTAATATTTTTTTTTCGTTAGCCACATATGAGGTATTCTCGCTTTTATATACACATCGTGAACAACTTGTGTAGTGTTATATGATGATTTCGGCCATTTACAGTTTGATTTCACCGATTGCATTCACAAAACCCATAGGAGCGGTCGCTCGCTCTCACATTGGTCCAATTACGGCGGCTCGGCTTTGTGAATTAGCACAATCACAGTGACCGCGCTCAGAATTCTTCTCTGTCTCCATCGAACTCTATGAGAAAAGTAGCTCGCGCTGTTGATTGGCTGAGCTAGGGAAGCCCGCGCTAGCTCAGCCAATCAGCTCTTTGCAGCCTTTATTACTGTATTTGAACTGTCTCCCGCGTTGGATTTCTGATTTTTTTATGTGGGTCCAATCTCCTCATAGGCTACGGAATGGGGCTTTGTCTCGCTCTATTCTGATTGGTCTAAACTCTCATATGCGCTAGAATGGGACTTTGTCGCTTTCCTATTCTGATTGGCCTGAGCTGGGCGAGACCACGCTAGCTCAGCCAATCAGCTCTTTGCAGCCTTTTTACTGATTTGGTATTGTACACGACCGTGGATTCTGAATGGTTCCAAACTCCTCCATAGGCGAGAATGGGGCTTCTGGACGTTCACCTATTATGATTGGTCCAATAACTCTCCATAGGCTGAAGAATGGGGCTTTGTGCTTCTATCTGAATTGGCCGGTTTATTCGACCTCATGAGAATAGGTTTCAGGATTTGAATTACTGTATTTCCCGGCAATTTCCTATATCATAGTTCTTGATATTGTGCAGTTCTCGAGGTTTGAAAGTGATTTATTTTTTATAAGAAGTGTATTTTGTAAATTTTCAGCTCCTTTCTGAACACTGTGTTCCGCCTTTATAAGGCGATTTTTAGGGAGGAATCCAACAACTCCTGCTGTACGGGCCAGCAGAGCGGCCGAGACTATCTGTCGCGATTCTTCGATCCCGCTTCCTCGCGATGTTACGATCCTGCTTCCTTCGCTTCGGACGGTGGTGGATATTTAAGACCCAAAAAATGTTGAACAGCCTTTATAAAGGCCGGATTTTGCTTCATACTCCGCACCGACATACTGAAATGATTTCTCGCGCTCCAGCCTGTCTCGCATCGGAACAGATTCTCGGCGCTGTCCCGGCGGCGGGCCTCTAAGTCCCGCACTGGCTACCCCACACATCTGGCGAGGCGGACTTTTTACCAGCATGTATGAGTGCACTTCCCGTCGGACGCGAAGTCAATAGGCGCAGCGCCGCCACAGCGGCCCATCTGTCCCCGCTCTTCACTCACTACATGGGCTGCGCGTGCGGAACTTACATTGATATGGTGTATGTGCGGCCCGCACGGGCCAGCGACATAAATCAGGCGCAGATTCAGCCGGAAATAATGCGACGGAGGGAAAAACGGCGCCTAGAACGCGCGGTGATTCATACATGTGGCCCATGATTTTATAGCTTTCACTACGGCTTTCTAGGGGCATTACTGTTGGAAAAGGGGTAAAACCACATTCAAAGTGGCTTTACCTGAGCCAGGAAATGTCGTCTTAGCACTGAATGCGCCTGATTTAAAACCCACAGTAGAGGGGTTCATAAATCAGGCACATTCTGTAATATTATAATGCGCATGAAAGTTGGAGTTTAAGCGCCAAAATTCATGCATGTCACCCTATGCCTTTTGGGGGGGCACATGATTTATGGGCACTAAGGGCGAATGGAAATTTTTTCCCGCCCAGGCGCCATTCATTGCTCAAAAAAGGGTTGTAAAAATGCGCCTGAATCTATGAACTTTTTCTACTGTGGGTCATAGATTTAGCCTTTCTTGCTACAAAGCGACCTTCAGGTCAGGTAAACCATTTTTAAAATGCTCACCTAATCCAGCAGTAATACCCCCGGGGATTTGCCGTAAAATTTTGCTTGAAAATTTTTGTAGTGCCCCCCTCCCGAAAACACCCCAATCTCGGTGCTTTTAACACTTAAAATTTATTTTTAAAAATATAGCGAACGGGGCTATATATGTCTCCCTATATCTCTGATATGTGGACCTATGTCTCTGTTACAGGACATTAGTTGTTATTTTCTTATATTTGTTATTGGGCACATTCTGTTATGGGTGCTACTGTTAAAGGGCACTGGGGCGAATTATATCGGGAGTTGCGCCTTTTCTGGGGAAAACGGGGCCCTCACCGATCTGAATCCTCTGTCGGACGCAGTGGGGGATGTTTAGGGGCAACCCTTTGCCATTTTTTGGATGCGCCTAACATGAAGGGGGAGGGAAGGGTGCGGTTGGGCGTTCTGGGGCGGGGACGCACCCCCAATCGAATCCCCCAAAGGGATGCAGATCGCTGGAGGCAAAGTGAGGCGCATTGCACGCTCGCCGCTCGACAGGGAACCTCGGTTTAATGTGGCTATCTGAGGGAGGAGGCGAATAAGCGAGAACGAAGGAATAGGGCAAAATGTGCTCTCGGTCGACTGTTTTTCAACAGTACAAAAATAAAAAAAATTGGCTATAAAATTATTTTATTAAAAAAGATAAATACAAAATTTCAAAAACGATTAAAATTTTTGAAAAAATTAATCATTTAAAATTAGGGAAAAAAAAAATTTTAAAATCGCAAAAGAAATAAGTCTCAGCTCTCAGCTCCGTGAGACATGGAGTATGATTAAAAAAAAACGTTTTTACAGAGAATGTTTTACACGTAAAGGGGTTTTTTTTTAAAGTAAATTGACGGGGAAAATTTTTTAAATTAAATAATAAACATTTTCACCAATCACATTAAAAAAAAAAATTTTCTGAAAGGGTTTTTGTTTTTAGCTGCCCCCTTTAGCGATCCTTTGGGAAAAACAGCTCGTCTCCGGGGGAAAAAACACCGGGGCTGAGAGCTCCTCATGCGGGGCCGCCCCATGCCGACATCACCCTCTCCCTTCAGGAAAGTTTAATGAGTGTTTCTAACCCCCGGGGTTTGCGGGTCATTCTATTTCCCTTCCTCTTTTCCCCCAAAGTAATTAGCCCAAACCCATGCAAATAAAAAAGAAACCTCAATCGGCCTTTTTGGGGCCTTGATAAAGAAAAATTAAAATCCACGGGTTTTTGGTTTCCCCGCAGGGATTTAAACCGAGGACCCTTGTGCCTGGGGGCCCAAAAGGTTTTAACCTCTGAGCTACGTTGTAACTACCCCACCTCTATACAAAAACAGAACCTTTCTTTGTTTTATAAGGGGAAAGGCCGGGTGATGTCACCCTTTGCTGATCCTGATCTGCAATTCAAACAAATCACACACCCCTTCCTAAGCCCCAATTAGAGCTGAAGATTTTAAAAAGCAGGGGGTTTTATGAAAAAAAGATGGTGGCAAAACCCCTTTAAAAAAAAACGTTTTTTTTTGAATCATCCCAGTCTCACGGAAGCGAGAGCTGAATTTGGTTTTCTTGAGCGATCTTATATATTTTCCCCTTAATTTTAGGATGAAACATTTTTTTTAAATTTACTTTCTTAATCGTTTTTTGGGACCATTTTAAATTTTTCTCTTTTACTCTTCATTCATTTGAAAGGACAATTTTTTGGGCCCCTTTCACTAACATTTTTAATTTTTTTGTCGCTGATTTCCAGACTGCCCTTGAAATTGGAAAACATGTTGGGCCCGCATCCCCCCACTGCGCCCCCCCCAAAACTGGGAGGCGCGGGGGGGCCCTTTACACCGTATGTTTGGGCGCCCCTCGGGCGCCAAATTTAATGAGGCCCCGGCTTTCACTTTAAATCGGGCAAAAAAACTGGCGCCCGATGTAAAGGGCTTGATAACATGTCGCCCGGGGGTTCCCGTTTTTTGGGAAGCATTTTAATCTTTTTAAGGGGGCGCTATGTCTGTTATGGGGCACTGTGTCTGTTATGGGGCACTGTGTCTGTTATGGGGCATTTTGGTCCTGTTTGGGCCCACTATGTTTCTTTAAAGGGGGGCACTTTACCTTTTAAATGGGGGAAACTGTGTGTTTGTTATGGGCCCTATGTCTGTTAGGGGGGCACTGTGTCTCTGTTATGGGGCACTGTGTCTTTGTTAGGGGGGCATGTGCCCTTATTAGGGGCACAATACCTATTAGGGGGCACTTTTCTGTTATGGGCACGTGTCTATTTTAGACTATCCCTTTTTATGGAGCACTATGTCTGTTATGGGGCCCATTTTGTGCCCTTGGTTATGGGGCACGTGTCTTTTAAGGGGCATTTTGGGCCCTATTATGGGGCACTGGGGTGGGGGGTTAGGGGGCCACTATTCTGTTAGGGGGCACTGTTTTTTGTTACGGGGCACTAGGGTTATGGGCCATGTTTTTTTTGGGGCCCACTAATCTGTTAGGGGGGAACTGTCCCCTGTTAGGGGGGCACTTCTTCTGTTATGGGGCACTAGTCTGTTTTGGGCCCCCCCAAAAAAAACCCTGTGTCTGTTTTTGGGGCACTGGGGCTCTGTTATTGGGGCACTAGTCTGTTAGGGGCCCTTGTGGTTATGGGGCACGGGTGCCTCGGGTTATGGGGCACTGTGCCCTTTTTTTTATGGGGAAACTGTGTCTATTTTTGGGGCATTTTATAACTTTTGGGGCACGTGGGGTAGTTATTTGGAAACTGTGTCTTTTTGGGGGGCCACTTTGTTGTTAGGGGGCACTTTGTGCCCTTTAGGGGGGCACATACTTTATGGGGCCCCTGTTTTGGCCCTGTTAGGGGAAACTATGTCGTTATGGGGGGCACTGTGTCCTTTTTATGGGGCACAAAGTCTACTTTGGGGCACTATATTGTTATGGGCGCTTTTCCCTGTTATGGGGGTGCATGTTTTTAAAGGGGGGCCAATGTGTCTTTTTTTGGGGCCGTGCCCTTCATGGGGGCGCAATATCTGAAATGGGGCCCCGTGCCCTTTTTTTAAATTGGGACACTATACCTATTATGGGGCACTGTGCCCGGTTAGGGGGCGTTTAAACCCTTTAGGGGGCACTGTGTCTGTTATGGGGCACTGTGTCTGTCATGGGGCGCTCTACCTGTTATGGGGCACTGTGTCTATTATGGGACACTATACCTATTATGGGGCACTGTGTCTGTTATGGGGCACTATATCTGTTATGGGGCACTGTGTCTCTGTTATGGGGCACTGTGTCTGTTATGGGGCTCTGTGTGTCTGTTATGGGGCACTATATCTGTTATGGGGCCCTATGTCTGTTATGGGGAGCTATAGCTGTTTTTTTGGGGGCCCCTATGTCTTTTTATGTTACATGGGGGCCCCCATGTCTGTTTTTTGGGGCACTATATCTGTTATGGGGCACTATATCTGTTATGGGAAAAATGTTCTGTTAGGGGCACTGTGTGCCCTGTTTATGGGGCACTGGGGCCCGGGTTAGGGGGCACTGTGTCTGTTTTGGGGGCACTATGTCTTTTAAAGGGGGCCCAACTTTGTCTCCTTTTAAATTGGGGGCCGGCCCTGTTGTCTGTTTTGGGGCTCTGTGTGTCTGTTATGGGGCACTATATCTGTTAGGGTTTCCCCTTTGGGCTTTTATGGGGGGGGTTTTAATTCGTTAGGGTTTGCCCTATGCCCTTTTGTACATTTGGCCCAATTATGTTTTTTTAGGGGCCCCAACCTGTTCTTTTATGGGGCGCTATGTCTGTTATGGGGTGCTATGTCTGTTATGGGGCACTGTGTCTGTTATGGGCCCTGTTCTTTTGGGGGCCCATTGTTTGTGTCTGTTTTTGGGCCCCAGTGTCCTTTTTTGGGGGGCACGTGTCTTTTTGGGGGCCAACATTTTTCCTGTCCCCTTATGTTAAAAGTCCCTTTGTTTCCTGAATAAAAATGTCTGTCCTGTTTATGGGGCCCCTGGGGGTTGACCCCTTTTTAGAGGACTAGCGTCCTATAGGGCTGCTATGCCAGCTGCTTATTTTAGGGCCGGGCACTGGGGCCCTGGGCACTTTAAAATGGCAAAAACAATTATACGCGTACTAAAAACCAATGTAAAAGGCTTTTTGAAATGCATTAATATTAATCTTCTTTGTACAAAGACTTGAACCATGGGGCAGAGGGGGGGCCGGGGAAGGCGGCCATAAAGGGGCCGCGGGTTAAACTCCCAACACCGTTTTTCCAGAACGAAAATTTAAAGAGAAACCCAAACCCCTTTTGGGGGCCTTTTATCCGAGAACCCGGTTCCCCCAAAGCTTTCCCCCACCTTATAAAAGTTGCAAAAGGAAATATGACTGGCCTTGGTCCGGGGGGGAAACGAGCTTCGAAAGCAAACTACTCAAGAGAAACCTGCTAGTGGGGGAGGGTTATCAGGAGCAAAGACTTCGCCGGGAACCCGGAAAAGAAAGTGCCATCCCTTCTCTGCATGCCCAAACGGTGAACGGGTTACATTTGGGTGGTGGATGTAACATGTCAGTGTTAAAGGGTCCTCCTGGGATTTGTAGTTCTCCAGTTCTGCTAAGGTTTTCCATAGGATTAAATATGTGTTCCTGCTATTCGTGAGCTGGGCATGATGTGTAACCAACATACTATACATCTCCCTGCCATCAAATCTGTTATCCACAGGTTGTGCTTAAAGGGCAACTCCATTTTTCTGGTCAAATAGATTTTTTGAGTTCCCTGGATGTAACTGCGGGAAGGGAAAAGATGGTTTTTTCCCAAAATTTATGTGGTTTTCTGTTAAAATAAGCGGGCCGGTGTCCATGGGGGCCCGCTGTTTCCCCTGTATAAGCAGTGTCCCCAAATGCTCTGCGTTACGGGGTTAGAGCCCTTCAGGTGTCCCACCCAGAAACTGTCATCCCAGGCTGAGCCCCCAGGGGCCCCGGGTAATGGGGGGACAACCCTCTTGACCGTACACCCCCCTCGCATTAATGACCCACTTCCTACTTTCAGTGGCGCGCAATGTCTGGGGGAAAATTTGGTGTGGTGGCGGGTTTGGGTTGTAAGGTGTTTAGGCTGTTGCACAATCCCCTTTGCTGTCTTTGGGGAGAGGGGAAATTTATCAATTGCAGAAAGTGGTAATTATTGGATTTCTGGGCGCAAGGTGGTGGTATTTTTGATACTGAGCAGCTGGTGACCTGTTGGCGGCTGCTGTGGTAAAAATGTATGGAGAGAGGGCAAACGGCGCCATTGTGAATAACAGAGGTGGAAACTGCAGACACCACACTATTGATGTGAGAGCTGAATATCGGCTATGAAGGGCCAAGGGGGGAACACGATCAGGGGGGGCAGCTCACATCCAAAAAAACCCCGGGGGGGACCGTGTTGTTAATCAACGCGAATCTTGGCCCCGGGGGCAGGAAGGATGTCCTGCACCCTTGCTAACCCACTGGGGGATGAGCCCGGGCAACGGTGTCACTGACCTCTGCTAAATACTGTTATGGGGGCCCCCGGGGCAGCGGATTCAGCACCTTGTAACCCTACTGTGTTGGGGGGCCCCGGGCAGAAGATGCAACCACTTGTAAAACCCCACTGTGTAGGGGGCCCCGGGGCAGAGGTTCATGCACCTTTAACCCTTTTGGTTTGGGCCTGACAGACGATGTCACGCATCTGTAACCCTACTGGTTTTGGGGCCCCGGACAGACGGATTTTCACTGCACCTTGCTAACCTAGTGTATGGGGCCCCGGACAGAGGGTCACCGCACCTCGCAACCCAAATTGGTTATGGGGCCCCCAGCAGACGGATTACCGCACCCCTGCTTAAACCCCACTGTGTATGGGGGCCCGGAGCGAGGGTTCACCGCACCTTGCTAACCCTATGTGTATGGGCCGGAGAGAGGGGGGTCACCCCTCTGCTAACCCTAGTGTATGGGGCCCGGAGCAAGGATGTCATGCACCTCTCAACCCTACTGGTATGGGCCCGGGCGACAGATGTCACTGCACCCCTGTAACCCTACTGTGTATGGGGCCCCGGGTGTGGTGTTTTGTTCTGTGGCCCTCCGCAAAGTGTTTGGGAGCAGTTAGCATGTGGGGCCCCTGGATGGTGGTTTGGCTCTATGGCTCCTGCAGTTGGGGGTGCAGTCAGATGGGGGCCCCGGGGTTGTGTTGTCTCTTGGCCCTCCACAGCTGTGGGTGCAGTCAGCATGTGGGCGCTGGATGGTGGTGTTGGCTCTATGGCCCCCCAAAAAATTTTGGGATGCAGTCCATTTGGGGCCCCTGGATGGTGGGGTTGGGGCCTATGGCCCTTCCACAGCTGTGGGATTGCAGTAGTGTGGGGGCCCCCGGAGGGGTGTTGCCTCTATGGCCCCCCGCAGTGTGGGTGCAGTCGCTGTGGGGGCCCCTGGGATGGGGTTTTTTGGCCAAAAGGCCCCTCCACAGTGTGGGGTTTCAGAGCTGTGGGGCCCTGGGGTGGTGGCTCTATGGACCCCCAGCAGCTGGGATGCAGTCAGATGTGGGGCCCTGGATGGGGTGTTGGCTTTTGGCCCCCAGCAGCTGTGGGTGCGTCGCATGTGGTGCCCCTTTGGGGGGGGGGGTGTTGCTCTATGGCCCCCAGCAGCTGTGGGGATTCAAGGGGCAGATTGTGGGGCCCCCGGTGGTGGTGTTGGCTCTATGGCCCTCCAGGCGTTGGATGCAGTCAGCATGTGGGGCCCCCGGATGGTGGTGTTGGCTCTATGGCCCCTCCCCAGCTGTGGGGTGCAGTCCAGGGGGGCCCCTGGATGGGGGGTTTTTTGGGTCTATGCCCCCCAGCCCCCGGGGTGTTCAGTCAGCATGTTGGGGCCCCTGGGGGGGGGGTGTTTGGGGGCCAGGGCCCTTCCCGCACTGGGGGATGCAGTAGATTGGGGCCCCTGGATGGGGGTGTTGGGCTCTATGGCCCCCCGAGTGTGGGGTCAGTCACATGGGGGGCCCCCTGGTTTGGTGGTTTTTGGCTCTATGGCTCCTCCAGAGCTGTGGTGCAGTCAGCATGTGGGGCCCCCCGGGTGGTGGTGTTGGGTTATGGCTCCCCCGCAGCTGGGGTTTCGTAGTGTGGGGCCCCTGGATGGTGGTGTTTTGGTCATGGCCCTCCCGCGCTGTGGGGTGGAGCGCTGGGGGCCCCGGGTGGTGGTGTTGGCTCTATGGCTCCTCCGAGTTTTGGGTGCTCAGCATGTGGGGCCCCGGATGGTGGGGTTGGCTTATGGCTCCCCCCAGCCTGGGGTGCATCAGATGTGGGGCCCCTGGATGGTGGTGTTTGGGTCTATGGCCCCTCCAGCCTGTGGGGGCAGTCAGCTGTGGGGGCCCCCGGATGGTGGTTTGGGTCAAGGCCCCTCCAGAGCTGTGGGATGATCAAGTGGGGCCCCGGGGTGGGGTGTTGGTCTATGGCCCCCAGCAAGGGGGGTGCGTTGCATGGGCCCCGGGGTGGTGTTGGCTCTTTTGGCTCCTCCACCGCTTTTTTGGATGCATCCAATGTGGGGCCCTGGATGGTTGGGGTTTTGGTCTATGGCCCTCCGAGGGGGTATGTACAGAGCTGCTCCGTCTTTCTGGGGAGATTTCCAAGTTTAAAATGACTCGGGACAAAAACAGCGCCCGATCCAAGTTTAAACCAAAGGCCCGGGGTTTTAGAGGGGGTAGTAAAACATGTGGGGGTAGAGTCCTGTTACATTACATGGGTGGTAATAATAAGCATTTGTCTTTCTCTGCAGGATGGCAATGGAGGGGGACCCCGGGAGTTGGTAAGGTGGTCATTCCGGGGCTTCGGATCATGGGGGCGGGAGTTTTTGGGGGCGTTTTTAGCAGGTGACGCGCTAAAATAAGTGGGTCGGGAAAATATTCGACCCTTTAAATTTTTCACTCTTTGTTTCATTGCAGCCATTTGTTAAGATCAAAAAATTTAATTTCTTGCTCATTAATTTAAAATCTTCCCCCCCCCTCTCTCCAGCTTTAAAGAAAAAAAAACAGAAATGTAGATTTTTTTGCAAATTTATTAGACAAGAAAAACAATTCACATGGTATAAGTATTCCCCCCCTGTGCTGTAATCCTATTTAAAAACACATGCTGTCCCTTTTTCCTTCTGATCCCCCTTTTGAGTTGGGTTTCAAACTCCTTCATTGGGTCCACTGTTGTTTAATTAAACTGTTTTGGATTTTGATTAGGAAAGGCCCCACACCGGGTCCTATATAAGAGCTCACAGTGCTTTTTCAGACACATGAAAATCATGAGGTCCAAGGAACTGCCCAAGGAGCTCAGGACAAAATTTGGGGGAAAGGCGCAGATCTGGAAAGGGGTTACAAAAAAATTTTTCTGCAGCACCCCAAGGTTCCTAAAGCAAAAGGGCCTCCATAATCCTAAAATGGAAGAATTTTGGGGAACGACCACAACTTTTTCCCCTGGGCCCTTTGGCCCGTCCACCCAAAAACCAAGAAAATCGGGGGAGCAGAGCCTCGGTGAGAGGGGTTTAAAGAAGAATCCCAAGATCACTGGGGGGCCGAGCCCCCAAAGGGCAGGAGGGAAAAAGGGAAAGAAAGCTCCAAAAAATAAAATATCCTGCGGGCCCCCCAACAGTCGGGGTTTTTAAGGCAGAGTGGGGTCCGACAAAAGGGCCTCCCCTCAGTGCAAGACAGGGGGAAAGGGCCAAAAGCCCGGAAGCCCCCTCCTCATGAAAGGGCCCAAAAGTAAACCCGCCGCCGGAACCTTTTCCTCAGTGCAAAAACACGGGAAAGGCCGCCAAACGGAAGCCTCTCCCTCAGTGCAAGAAAATTTTGAAAAGCCGCCGACGGGAAGCCTCTCCTCAATGCAAGCCCGCAGGAAACCGCAGACCAAGGAAAGCCCTCCCCATTTGCAAGACACAGGAAAGCCGCCGAGGGAAAGCCTCTCCTCAGTGCAAGACCCCAAGGAAAAACCCCCGACGGAACCCCCCCAAAATCCCAAGACCAAAAAAAGGCCGCAGAGGGAAGCCTCCCCCTCAGGGGCAAGCCCAACGGGAAAGCCCCGCCCGGAACCCTTTCTCCTCAGTGCAAACACAGGAAACCCGGCGGGGGAAAAAGCCCCCTCAGTAAAAAGGGACATGGGAAAAGCCGCAGGGGGGAAGGGCCCTTTTCCTCAGTGCAAGAAAACAGGAAAGCCGCGGGCCGGAACCCTTTCTCCTCAGTGCAAAAAAAAAAGGAAAAGCCGCAAAACTGGGGGCCTTTTCCTCAGTGCAAGAAAAAGGAAAACCCCCCGGGGCCCGGGAAGCCTCCCCTCATTGCAAAAAAAGGGAAAAACCCAGGTGGAAGCCTCTCCTATGCAAGACACGGGAAAGGGCCCGGGGGGCAAAACCCTCCCTCATTGCAAAACCCCGGGAAAAAGGCCGCAAGGGGAAGCCCTCCTCAGTGCAAGAAAACGGGAAAACCCCGAAACCCGGAACCTCTCCCATGAAATAAACACAGGAAAGCCGCAAGGGAAGCCCCCTCCTAGTGAAAGACAAAAGGAAAAAGCCGCAAAACGAAGCCCTCTCCTCAGTCCCAAAGACACAGGAAAGCCGAAAAGGGAAAAGCCACTCCTCATGCAAGCCCAAAAAAAGGGCCGGGGCAAAACGGAACCCTCCCTCAGTGCAAGACACAGGAAACCGCAGACGGAAACCTTTTCCTCATTGAAAAAGACCACGGGAAAAGGGCCCCAGAGGGAAAACCCTTTTCCTCATGCAAGAAAAGGGAAAGCCGCCGAGGGAAAGCCTCACCTCATGCAAGACACAGGAAACCGCAAGGGAAAGGGCCCTCCTCATGAAAGACCGGGAAAAGCCGCAGGGGGAAGCCCCCTCCTCAGTCAAGACGAAAGGAAAGCCGCAGGGGGAAGCCTCTCCCAGTGCAAGACGCAGAAACCCGCAACGGAACCCCTCTCCTCATTGCAAGACACAGGAAACCGCAGGGGACCGGAAGCCTCCCCAGGGGCAAGACAATAAAAAGCCGCAGACGGAAGCCTCTCCTCAGTGCAAAAACACGGGAAAAGCCCCCCGAGGGAAGCCTCCCCCTCAGTGAAAACCCACGGGAAACCCGGGCAACTGAAGCCTCCCCCCAGTGAAGAAAAACAGGAAAGCTGCAGACGGAATGCCCCCCTTCCTCAGGGGCTAGCCCATGGGAAAAGGGGCCCGCAAAAACGGAAGCCTCTCCTCAGGGGCAAAAAACGGGAAAGCTGCAGAGGGAAGCCTCCCCTCATGCAAGAAATGGGAAAAAGCCGCAGAGGGAAAGGGCCTTTCTCCCAGTGCAAACACTTTAAACCCCCGCAGACAGAAGCCTCCCCTTTCGGGGAGAAGAAAAGGGAAAAGCCCCCGAGGGGGAACCTCTCCCCCGGGGAAAAGAAATGGGAAAGCCACAGAAGGAAAATTAAACCCTTTGTGGATTTTTACCAATGGTTTCAATGAAAGAAGTAAAAAAATTTTAAAGAGGCCCTGAATATTTTTTCCCGTACCCACTGTATCCCAAATTTTATTTGGGGAAAATCACTCTTGGTGGGTTTCTGGGGGTTGAAAAGTGACCTTATCTGCTTCTGGGCCCGGCGGGGCTTTGTGATGATCAGGGGCGTCCCCCGGCATACACTTGGGCCCCTTGGGTGCGGGGAGTAAGTTTTTTTCCCCCGGTTCAAATAGTCCACTTTGTAAAGGGTTGCTTTCCCTTCCTGAACCTGGCGCATGTACCCCAGCGTATAAACCCCCCTGGAGCTGCTCTCCCCCCTCCCCAGGGCCCCGCAAAGGGGAGGCCTTTTGGGCCCAAGCAGACAAGCTTCTTCATCTTTACATTTATTTGTTCCGTGCTTCTTAGATGGGTTGCCCATTTTAGACAACTTTTGGGCCCTTTTGTAAAGAAAACTGGTTTTAGCTGTAAAACCCTCTTTGTTTCCCATAGCAACCAAACATAACCCAAAAGCAACCAACCCGGTTTTAGCTTTTTTAATATATAATTCCCCCCCCCCCCCTGGAAAAAATAAAAGCTGGGCTCTGATTGGCCCGCTATTTTCTTTTGGTTGGGCCCCTATTGGCCCAAAAAAGACCCGTCTTTTTCAAATTTGCCAGTTTTTTTATACATAAGGCCCCCTATTTCCCCTAACCCATCAGGATGTATTAAATATCCCCGGGTCCACGGATTGGACATGCCAAACCCCGGGGGTTTAATTAAAGGAACGGGGGGCCATTTGTGGAAAACTCTCCCCCAATTTTGGTTTATTGTTTAGGAAAGCTTTCCCCCTCATCATACCTTTTCCCCTTATAAAAGTACTCCACTTTTAGGAAAATCCGGCTTGTAAATTTAAAAATTTTCAGGTAAACAAAAATATTTTTTTTAAATGCCCTTAAATGACCGATCTCCCCCTTTAGATACCCCACCTCCAAATGTTCAGTTTTTTCCCGGACTTTTTTGCAAAGACTTGCTGGGTCCCCTAACAAGGAGGGTGAATGGAAAATTCCCAAAAGGGGGTTTTTTATCCTTGAATCGCCCAAAAAACTTTTGGGAAGAATTTAAATTGGGATTTTTAAAACCCTCCTCCTCATCCTTTCTGTTCACATTGTGGGCATTATGGAAAACCCCAAAACAACATCTTACAATTTGAGCAACAGTAAACCCCCCCATTTGGAAAGGGTTTTAAGCAGGAGGCCCCCAGAAGGAAAATGCCACGAGTTTAAGGGGTCACAGAGGGCATCAGCAAATTTTATCAGAAAAGACGGAAGAGTTTCAGGGAAAAGGGAAAGAAAATGGAAATTTCCTTTTTGGGTCCATCACTCACTATGACCGCTTCATTTTTAACCCCAAGGCCCTTTCCGGGGCCGGGTGATGAATGCCGCACAACCCACACGTTTCAGGGAGGGGAGAGGCGGGAAGTGGGCCCCGCAAACCAAAACTGGGGTTTTCATCAGGGTGGTTTTTGCATGCTTAAAAAGAATTTGGGAGGGGGGATCTGACCAAAACCAAACCCGGGGCACAGGCATCATTGCCTTTTCATGGTCAAGAAGGGATCCCACACAGGAAAAAGGGACCCCAAATTTTCTCCTCAAAAGCCGTTTTAGTATGAAAATCCCCCTTTACTCTTTAGCAGAAATGAGGCCCCCAATGAGGGTGGAGACACATGGAGAGCGCTATGCCTCGCCTGGTGAGATACCCCACCCGGGGGGTTTTTAGCATTCCAAAACCACCGACGCTTTTATTTAAACCCGGGTTAATTTAATTTCCCGGACCGGGGGGGGGGGACAAATTGCCGCCCCCCAAACCCCCCTTGAACTTGCCCCGGGTTGTGTGGGCCCTTCATCATCCGGGGATTTGGGTTTCAATAACAGTCATCAGTGGGCATGGACCAAAGGGGCATCCACTTTTTTGCCCTTATTTGGGGTTTTTCCCGTCTCTCTGTATCTGAAAACAACCTTTCGACGACACTCCTAGCTCAGGGCCCTTCCGTCTGAAAAGAAACCTTTTTGAAGCCCCCACAATGGGGGGGTACCCCTTGATCAATTGTAAGGTTTTCTTTGGGCTCATGATGTCACAGGGTGAACACAGGATTGGGGGAGGGGCTGTTTCCCAAAACCCAAATTTAAATTTAACCCCTAAAGTAAATTGGGGAAAACAGGGGAAAAAAATCTTTTTTGAATTTTCCCCCATTAATCTCCTTGTTAAAAGATCAGCAAGTTGTATAAAAAAAATACTAAACATTGAACAGTTTTTTGGGATTAAAAAAAATTTTCAAGAACTTTTTTTTGTTAATCCTAAATTTCAACCACAACCGAACCCTCCCTAACTTTTTAGTAAATGGTATTCCCTATCTTACAGAGATTTATCCCCACCTGGACCGGAAACCCCGTACAGGAAACCCAACTAGGAAAAATTTTAAAAAATTTTTGAGCAGTGGTTTCCCCAAAATCGCCTTTTAACCCCAAAGGGGCCCCATCAAACAAATTTTGGGGTTTTTACCCAAAAGGGTAAATTTGGAGGGGGCCGAAAGGGGTTGCTAGGGTTTCCCAGAAAGGCCCCCTCGCCTTTTAAAATTAAAGGGGGTTTTTTCCCCAATTTTCTTTGCTTTATCTCAAACCCCAGTCCCCGGGTTTTCCCTTTGGGTTTTTTAAATTTTTAAAATTTTAGGGGTTGGGGTTTTTCCCGGCTTCCCCCAGACTTCAGTAAAAGCCAGGTCTGTACTATAGCAACCAGCGCTTTCCCGCCTATTTTTGGGTAAACAAAAAGGTCTTTAACTAAACAACCCCTTTCGGCAAACCTATTTGGGAAACGATCAAACATTTTGTACTATAGCAAACCCGTGCGGCAGCCCCATCAGGATAGACAAAAAAAGGTCTGTAGCTATAGCGACCTTAGGGGGGCTGATTTCAGCCCATACAAAAAATGGGTTTTTTTTAGGGAATTGGGAGGGGCCCCTGTTTTGGGGGGCCCTTCCACGTCTTTTTTCCCGCGACCCGGGTTGCAGCCGTATTGGGTCGCCGTACTGCGCTGCAATACGGGGGTTTTTAAACCTTCCCCCCGGCAAACGGGAAAAGATAGTTTTTCCCTAAGAACTAAGGGATTCCTTCTCTCCTCCCCGCTCGGGCAATCCCCCCGCGGGGGGGGGGAAAATTTAAAATGCACATTATCCCCGGTGGAAAACCCCCGTTGGGTAATGCCCTGTCTATGGGGCCGGAGAGCTGCGCCCCCGCAACCGCCCCTTTAAATTCCCAAACCGGAATTGCGGGCCCGGGAAACCGGGCCCCCAAAATTTCCCGCTTGAATAACCGTGGGAACCAACCCTTTAAAGGAAAACATATTACAAAGTGACTTTTTTTTGCATTATCTTTTTAAAATAAAAAGCACAATCCTTGTTTCGAGAAAACCCCCTTTAAATTAACAGAGTTAGTGTGGGGGGTTCTAATGGCCCGAATCCAAGAAGGCACCCGCTCCCTGTTAAATGGCACCCTTCCCCTCTGCCAATGCTTTGCGATTCCCCCTGTGTCCGGGCCTTGTCCAAGCAGGAAGACTTTTTTTTTTTGCCCATAGCAAACCCAAACAAGGGGCCCCTTTCATCTTCCCCAAAACCAAAATAAAAAAAAAGGCCAAAAAGGGGGCTGGGTTTGGGGCTATGGGCGCTTTTTGGTTGCTATGGGGGGCTGGTTTGGTTTCTAAAAAAACGCTGGTTGGGTTTCTATTTAAGCTCTGATTTGGTTTTTTATGAGGTTTTATTGGTTTTTTAAAGGGGCTCCTTTTTGCTAGGGCACTGGGTTAGTTCTATTTGGGGGAAAAAGGACAGTCTTACTGCGGACAGTTTTTCCCTACATAAGGAGGATGGTTTTTCCGTCTTAGGCCCCCGAGAAGGGGCCCCAAAATTTAAAATCTCTTTAAAAGAGCCCCCTAAGTATCGGGGCATCTTTTATAGTACCCGGTCTCTATAGGGGGGAGAGGGTCTTATGGGGCCCAAAGGGGGAGGAAGGGTCTCTTTTCCCCCTTCTCATCTCTCTCTCTATTTTGCAGATGGCTCTCTTCTTCGTCTCGCTCATTGTTTTTCTGCAAAAGGGAAAGCTCGCTGGGTTTTCCCCCCGGGCCCCAACCAAAGGGGGCCCTGTTTTAAAATTTCCCGGCCCCCTAGAGCGCGAGCATGGCCTGGGAAGAGAGATCGGGCTGAGCGCCAACATCGAGGGCTACAAGAGTCTGCGAGAGAAGGACCCCAAATACCAAGCCCTGCGCCAAACCTTCCTGCGTTACCACGGCATCTCCTCTCTCTGCAACCTGCTGACGCTGCTGTGTACTGGGGCCAACCTTGTGTTTACCCGCACTTTCCTCCCCCAATGTGGGGGGGGTCCCCCAGGAAAGGCCAAGACCTACCGGGCCCAAAAAAACGGGCCAAGGGATCGGGGGGGGGGAGGGAGGGGGGGGGTTTTTTACTTTTGTGATTCCCCAAATTTAAATTTTTTGTTACTTGAATTTGGGGTTTTTCTGTGAAAATAATACATTCATATTTTTTAATCCATAATACACTAATGATGAGTGAATGAGGATCAGGACATTTTTTTTAATTTTGATTTGGTCCTGATCTCCACTGATCTCCAAGATAAATAGATTCAGATCTTTAATATTGTTAGGAAGCTGTTTTAAGCTGGTTTACTGAAATCACTGACCAAAAAATACTAAATATCAGGGTACCAGCAAAATCACAGGAAAAAAAATATCCCCTGCTAAAACTTAGTTTATTTCAGACATTAAAAATTGCCCCTTTACGATAACCACAAATTTATACACCCAAAATACACCAAAAAGATAAACACCTGTCTTGGCACAAAATACATAAAAGGGAACAAGGAATGTTAACTCACGGTACTGTTGTCATCATGCATAGGACAATCAGAAGATGAAAAGTAATCTTAGTGTAGTCTATAATCCTCACCCTACAAAATCACTGAGCCTGTTCCCTATCAAATTGTGGTGTCATCGCCCCGACAAGGACGGCCCCACTCAAGATGACTGTCCCTTAAAGGGGATGTGTCGCTTTATCAGTTCATGTGTTTCATTGTCCTCTGAGGTTCTCAGCTCTTCAAATCCAGGGGCGTTTCTTCCCCTCCCAGCTGGGTGTTTCTTAACTGAAGGGGGATGACATCATACCCCCCCCCCCTTCACTGTTCATGCTCGCTCCCGAGTTAGTGTGCTCTCCCCCCCTCCCCTCTGTCTGAGTCCACATGTCACTGTGTCGTTCCTCTCCCTACGCAGTCTTATTTTGTAAGAGCGGTTTACATACCACATCCCTGCCTTCAGTCTAGACAGTCTTCTATGAACTGAGAGCACTGATCTCTTCTCCTCTCACAGCTGGAGGTTTGTTACAGTTGAATCGAGTCTTCTATGAACTCATCCAGAGCAGCACAGATTGTCTCCCTTCATATGTTTTTCTGCTTTCAGCAATTAGGTACCGAGGCACAATTCTGCTGTTTTCTGATTGTAGAAGCAGCTGCAATGTTACTGTAGAGCTGCTGGCTGTGCAGAGTGAAATTGTCGCCGGCCCCTTATTCTGAGTGAGAGAGGCAGGAATGCGCGCTCCTGTGAATACGACCGTGGGCCAGGCAGAATGTAAATTAGTAGAGCCGTCAGCCAATGAAATGAAGGAGGTGGAATCCGACCGGCAACTGGGGAACAGGGGTTTACCAGAAAACAAGAGAAGGGGACAGTGAAAACAAGACAGCTTTGCTAATGACATCCAATTGCAAAGTTGCTTGTTTTCACTGTCCCCTTATTCTGAAGACCATTTAATGTACTGATAAAACCCCTTTAAGGCCCCCGGTATCAACCTTACTGAAAAAAGTCTATGTCACCAGGCAGATAACCAGACAGGAAGAAAAAGGACAATTTCCCCCAAAAAGCAAAAAAAAGAAAGGCCTAAAGGCGGCACTTCCCTATGCATTTCCCCACATATTAGTTGGGTTCATCAGGGGATCAGTGGCTCCTAATGGCTCAAAAAACTAATAATGAGATATCCCACGATCATTGGCGCCCATTTTAGGGATAATTAACATTTTTCTTCCTATCTGGTTATTTGCCTGATGACAAATAGATTTTATTCGGGAAGGGTTGTTCGGGGGCTAAAAGGGTTGCCCCTCCTACAAAAGATTTTTTTTTTATGTAAAAATCCTGCAAAAACAAGCACTTTGCAATATTTCCCCTACCTATTCCAGATAAACCCCTTTTATAGGGCTGCATCACTTTCGGGGTTGCTATGGCTACAGACCTGTTTGATCTCCCTGAAAAAAGGCTGACAGGTGGTCACTATACTACGATCTTTTTTGATTCTCCTAAAAGGCCTGCCAGCAGGGTTTGCATAGCTACAGCCTGGTTCTATTTTGCAGCCTATAGAACCATAAAACGCCCCTAATTAAAAAGGGAAAACCAAGAAAACAGGACTGAGATCAGATGAATAAATGTAGTAAGACCCCCCTTTAAAGGGGGACAGTCATCTGGTGGGGGTCCTTTCGGGGCGTTTTTAAAACCCTCAATTTGATGGGGAACAGGTTTTGGGATTTTTTTAGGTTGGGATTTGGCTTCACTAGTTTTTACTTTTTTATCTTCTGTTTTGTCCTATTTTGTGGTGACAACAGCACCGTGAGTAAATATTCATTTTTTCCCTCTTGTGTATTTTTTGCCCAAAAAGGTTTATTTTTTGGTGTATTTATTTTGTTGTGTTTTGTTATCGTAAAGGGGCTATTTTTTTAAAGCTTGAAAAAAGTTGGTTTTTCATTGCGGAATTTTTTTTTTTTTTTTTTTTTTTTGTATATGGTTTTTAAATAGACTTTGATTGTAGTAGTAGAAATTTTCTGTTTTTTTTGGGTAAAAACCCTTTTTTTTCCCCCCTTTGGGGGGGGAAAATTTTCGAAAAAAAGGGGGGGGGACCCCCTTTGGGTTTTAAAAACCCCCCCCCCGGCCCCCCCCAGCGCCCCAGCTCCCAGCCTCCGCCGGGGGAGCAAACCGGGGGGGGAGGGGTAAAAAATAAAAAAAAAAGGGGGAAAAAGGGGGGGGGGGGGGTTTGGGGGTGGGGTAGGGGTGGGGGTTTTTTTGTTGGGGGGGGGAAAAAGGGGAGGTTTGGGGGGGGGGAAAACGGGGGGGGGGGGGGGGGGGTTTGTGTTTTTGGGGAAAAAAAATTTTTTTTGGGGAAAAAAGGGCCCCCCCGGGGGGGTTGTAAAAAAAAAAAAAAAATTTTTTTTAAAATTTGATTTTTTAAAAAAAAAAAAATTTGTTTTTTGTAAAAGGTGTAAAAAAAAAAAAAAGGGGGGGGGGGTTTTTGGAGGTTTTGGGTGGTTTTGGGGGTTGGGGTTTTTTTTGGTTTTTTTTTGGGGGGGTAAAAAGTTTTTTTGGGGGTTTTTTTTGTTTTTTGTTTTTTTTTTTTTTTTTGGGGGGGGGGTTTGGGGGGGGGGGGGGGGGGGGGGGGGCGGGGGGGTTTTTGGGGGGGGGGGAAAATTTAAAGGTTTTGGTGTAAGGTTGTATTTTTTTTGTTGGGGGGTTTAAAAAGTTTTTGTTTTTTGGGTTTAAGGGGGTTTTGGGGGTTTTTGGTTTTTTCCCCTATTAAAAAAAATGGAAACCGCCCCCCCATTAAACCCACGGCTTAGAAAGAATAAAGTCCCCCTTTTTTCCCCCCGAATCCCAGCCGGGGGAAAATTTTTTTTCCCCGGGGCCCCCGTATTTTTTAATTTTTGGGGGGGGCCCCCCCTTAAACCCGGGGGTTTTTTCGGGGAAATCCCTTTTTCCCCCCAATTTTGGTTTTGCCTGGAAAATTACCTTTTCCAAAAGTTTTTCCTTTTTAAAATTTTTTAAAAAAAAACCTGTTAAGAACTACGCTTGAGGTTTTTTTCCAAAAAAAGGGTTTTTTTTCAAAGACCCCTTTTCAAACCTCGAACCCGGGTAAAAAGGGAAAAAAATTTTTAAAATTTAACCCCCCCTTTTCCCGCCCCCAATTTTTTTCAAATTTTTTAAATACTCCCCCTGTTTATTTCCTTTTTTTTAATCTTTTTTTTTTTTTTTTTTTTTTAAAAATAAATTTTTTTTTCTTTTAAGCCCAGGTTTTGCTATTTTATTTTTCCTTTTTTGGGGGCCCTGAATTTTGGGATTCCCCAAAAAGGGGGTTGATCATTTTCAAAAATTGTATTAAAAAAAAAAAAAAAACCCTGTGAGAGCTACAGCCTTCCTTACAGGCCCTTATTTTTCCTGATGTTTGTTAAAGATGCCCCAGGGCTGATTGGTTTGACTTTTCTGGGGCAGGGAACATAAATTAAGGTGCCACACTGGTTCTATAGCTACAGACCTGTTCAATCTTCCTGACAGGCTCCCAGCATGGTCCTATAGCTGCAGACCTGTTCAATCTTCAAATAACTCCAGCGCTGGTTGCTATAGCTTGGGCCCTGTTTGTCTTTTGATAGGCTCCCAGAGGGTGCATAGCTACAGACCTTTTTTGATCTCCCCTGATAGGCCCCAGCATGGTTGCTATGATTCAACCTGGCTTTATGTACCCTTAAAGCAAAAAAACGCCCCTAAATTTAAAAATTGAAAAAAAGGACTGAGGTGAGAGAATAATTTTAGTGAGAAACCCCCTTTTAAAAGGACATTTTCAAAGAATCAAAGTCCCAAGGAGTTGCCAGACTCTCTGTTTGCACAGGGAGAAGGACATCTGTTTTGTTCTATCAAGTGACACTAGGCTGGGAGAAAAAAAAAATCATCTCTTCAGTGATAACGATTCAACGGAGGTGCCTTTGAAGAGAATAAGGACACTAAAATACGGTAAATATGAATTTTATTTCTTCCTATGCTGATAAGAGTAAATTGAAACTGACATTTAATAGCAGTCTTTGGAATGGATTGTTATAGCATGATTTGTATCGTCTGTAAAAAAAAAATTTTAAAAATCAATAAACAAAAAAAATTTTGTAGAATTTTAAATTAAAAGTTGCAAATGTCTTGCATTGGGTTAAGGTCTATAGTTCTCTAATTTTAGAGGAAGGGCAAATTTGCAAAATCCGGACTAAGATTGAATGTCTCAAAAATAGTGGGGAAAGTGAACGATTTTATTTCGTGCTCTAATTGTCAAAACTTTGCTCTCCAATGAGAAAATTTAGAACAACAAATTGAAGAAAGAGCAGAAATAATTTCAAGATTATGTCAAGAGATGAAATATTTATCGGTTCTGACAAGGAAAGGTACTAAGGAAACGGATCAGGGGGCATCGTATCTGCCTGGAGTCCCTTACCACAGGACACACAAGATCTTGATTTAGATGAAATTAGGCGTAGAAAATTACACGACAAGTCCGCAAAATTAAATGTAAAAGTACACGACCAGCTGATGAAAATTATAAGGATATTCCAGCTTACAATGAAAAAAAATGGATGCATTTCACAATGCTGATATTTTTGAGTCAAATATAGATAAATTTAATTTAAAAATGAGCAAGTAAAAAAATAGAAATATGGTTAACAATTTCAAAAAGACTGAAACTCCCTTTGGGCAAAATGATAAAAAGGTTTCCGAGCAACGATGGGATAGGGTTTAAAAAATGAATTTTGTTCCACTGGGGAAGCGACCCTAAAAAGATTTTTTAGGTTGTTCAAAACCCAAATTTATAAGATGACCCATTTGCTTTTCTATTAAAATTTTTGAAAACCTACGGGTGGTTTTGGGTATTGTGAAGGGAGGAGCCCCACAGGGTGATTTAAAAATTGTCAGAAAATGTACATATTTGGACCCTGTATCATTACACATTGCATCAGAAAAGCCTACACGACATGAAGCCAGTATATTCATTGATCACATCAGGGAGTCTCTAAAAAGGTTAAAATTTCTGTTGTTTAAGGAAAATCTGATACACCAGAAATTGGGTCTGAGAAGGACAGTCAGCTAAAACCTGGTTGTTGTTCTTCTAGAAATGGACAGGTCACAAAACAAGGTCTTGTCACCTGTTAATTTTGTGGAAAAAGTGGACATTTGAAATGGCAATGTAAGCAGTTTCTTAGAACCATAAGTCAGGGAGAAAGGAAAATGGTCTTGTGCCCACAGCCCCTCACCCTCCCGAGCATAATCAGTCAACATCATTTGACAGTAGTGAGAAAAGTCAAGGTCATATTCCTGATATGAAGGTTTTGTTGCTATCACCATCACTAGGACACAAAAAGTTATCTCCATGTCCGCTATAACTGATTGCTAACATTTCTCTAGATGAATGTGGAAGGCCTTATTTAAGAGGATATTAAGAAGGCAAGAAAATTACTTTTCCTATAGATACTGGAGCACTGTTGATTGTGACTAATCTGAATTTACCTGTAACACCTGGTTCACCTGTTTGTACATTTGTTAGTTTCAGTGGAAAGGGAGGAACTCGGGTCTCAGTTTCAGATGTAACCTTAGATATTCGTGGTCAGTTGAAAACTAAAATTGACATTTGGCATTGTCCTAGTTCTGAGAACATCATAGAGACAGACCAAATGAAAAAAGATGGTTGGGTCATTGGGCAATAGACTGATCTGGAAAGATGATGATAGCGCTAAACCTGTGTTGATTGATCCTTGTGAATACAGCCGTCTTGGTAGCATTTGTTTGACAGATGTTGTGTCTTCTGAACACACATGGCCTGATACTGGTGATGACAAAGAGTTGAGAGACATTGTACAGCAGACTGTCTTTGTGGGCCCAGTATAGGATGAAGGATGTGCTTGTCAATATTGAGGGAAGGGATCTGCCCCCACAGAAACGGTACAAATTCCCTCCTGAATCAATTGGTCCTATGACAAAGATTATTGAGGAATTGCTTTAACATGGTGTCATACGGAAATATTGGATTAAAAGGGGTTTTCTCGCTACGAAGATCAAAGTTCAAAAGGAGGGGATCAAAAATCTAAGCGTGTCTGTCCTTGGTTACCATAAGCAAAGTGTCATGGTTTAGGAGAATGGGCTGTTTGTTTACTGATCGGGAACGAAGTGAGAGCTGCGGTTGGGTTACTCCCATGTCCCACCCCCGATAGTAATCGGGAACGCGCGTCGGAGGGAGAGAGAGACGGTTTGTCAGTGACAGCAAGCAGAGGTCCTGCAGTAGAGAGAGAGATCTTGTGCAGTCCCATGTAAACACAAACAGATAAAGCGTATAGTTTTGTTCTGTAGAGGTCAGAGGTGTAATAATCTGTATGATATATCACTGTTTGTGAGAGACAGAGAAAAAAAAATCACCCCTGTTTCCCAGAGTCCTGAATGTTAAATGCCCATTCTAATTACAAAGTATGTAGAGAGAGCGAGAAATGTAGATATACACTATGGAGTTACAGCTTTTCACTGCCAAAGACAGCTGAGAACCTTTCCCTTCCCCCTGCTCACCCAGAATGAATTCTCACGTGCACTCGTCGGGTCGTGTCTGCAGCGAGTGAAGATACGCCCTGCTGGGGGAGACACACGCCCCTCCATTTCACCAGCTCGGCTTAGCAACCAGTATAAACGGCTGCCGAATGTTGAAACGAGAATACCCCTTTAAGGATGCTGAACAAATGCACTCCAAATGTAACCCCGATTGTTGCAAATGCTCACGACATAATGTCACGGTTGAATGCAAAGGCAAAGTTTTTTTCGATTTTGGACATCAGCAATGTTTTTTTCTGTATACATCTTGAAAGGCGTTGTCAATACAAGTTTTCATTTACATTCATGGATGAACAATATGTATTCTGCAGATTACCACAAGGTGTGCATTTGTCTCCTAGCATTTTTCATCAGGCATTAGCAAAGGTGTTATCGAAATGTATTGTTCAATTTGTTGATGATATCTTGTTGATGACAAAGTATGGAGTCTCACCTGTCTTTATTGTCAGAATTATTTCCATTGTTGCATGAAGCCGGTTTGAAATTAAACACAAAGAAAGTTAAATTGTTACAACAGGAAGTCTGCTACCTTGGTTTGCTTATCAGTCCTGGAAGCCGTAGGCCTTTGCAGGATAGGATTGTAGCTGTCTCATCACTCCCAATCTTAACAAATCATAGGGTGTTAAGAACATTTTTGGGCCTAGTGAATTTTTCCAGAGAATTCATAAACAGGAAAAGGCAGAAAAGGCTAAACCTTTATATAATTTATTGAAAAGCAATGATTATGATTCCTTTGGTCCATGGGAGGGAGAACAGAAAGCTTTTGAGCAGTTGAAGAGAGATTTGCAGACCCAACTTTAGCAACAGTGTTCTTGAAAATCCATTTGCAATTCAGGTACACACATCAGAGAATGCAATGTCAGTTGTTCTCTTACAGTTACAGAGCAAAGAGGGGAGAATCCTTGGATATTATTCCAGTCTTTTTACACCTGTTGAAATCTGTGCACAACATGTGGTTGGTGTTTACTTTGCTGTCAAAAAAACTGAACATATTGTTAGATTTAGCAAAATAATTCTCCAAACTCCTCACTCTACACTCAAGCTTCTTCTTGAAAAAAAAATATCCCAGGTGTGTCGCATCAGAGATTTGCACATTGGTTATGGTGTTTGTCACCCAAACAAATTGAGGTTGATCACAAAGCCAAATATGTACTCCCTCAATTAATGCAATATGAAGGGGAGACTCATGAGTGCATAAACGCTTTTCAGTTAGAAGCTGTCAGGACAGTACTGGAGATTGATGAGAACAAAAGCCCGCTGGTTATTTTTAGTGACCGTTCATACATTGTTCAATCTCTCACAGAAGATTTGCCAGTGTGGAAAAAGATAGGTTTTGTGGATCCTTCTAACAAGGTTCCTATTCACAAAGACACATTAGAGTTTTTGGATTAGCTTCTAAAAAGTCCCAATGCATACGCCATAGACAAAGTACAGGCACACAAGAAAGACGCACATGCTCTGACTATTGGGAACGATACTGGAGGTTAATTGGCCAAGAAAGCAGCACATATTGAAGACAAGGTAGTAGCACCAGGTTTATGTCAGGTTGTTCCAGTCAGAAAGACATGCATTTGCCTTCTTTTGCAGAAGAACAAGTAAAGGATCCGTCCCTTGCTGCTTCTCGAATGTATCCAAAACCCCCATTTGTTTGTGAAAATGAGATTTTGGGCGACATGTATGAAGGGGGTTGTGTCAGACATCTACCGTCTTTTCAGCCCGATATCAGCCACAGCCCCGTTCATACATTTTAAAATCTCCCTCATGCCATTATCGGGCGTATTACATTGCGTCTACGCCACTTTGTAATGCACCCGATCTTGGGGTGTGTGCGGGAGGCAGGTGTACTAGAACAGTAGCAAAGCTACATATTTATGGTTTCGCTGTGGCATTTCTAGGCGCATTACAGATTGAACAGGTAGAGCACTTCAAAGTGGTATACCTGATCCAGAAATGTCATAACAAGCGATAGAATGCACCTGATTTATGACTCACTGTAGAGCGGGTTCATAAATCAGGCACATTCTATGCCATTATTATGTGTATTAAATTTGGCATGTTAACAGAAATTTTTATGCATGGTGCCCTTTTTTTCACAATTCAAATGGCAACTTGCGTCCTGTAGTACCCAAACACTTACAGATTGAGTTCACACAATAAAGTTATGAGAGTTTGTCATTTGGGTCAGCAGAAAGTGCTGGAAGTTCTCAAAGACAACGTTTATAGGGACAAGATGGAAGACACTGTGCAAAATGTTCAGTCATGTCTTATTTGTGCTCAAATTAATCTTCGACCTGAAGAGCAGAAACCTCAACTCGTAAGGATTGCACCTGCAGACGGTACTTGGTCTACATTGCAAACTGACTACATTGGTCCCTTACCTACAGGTAAATATAGTCTTGGGTATTTGTTAGTGGTGGTAGATGTATTATCAAAATGGGTAGAAATTTTACCTGTTAGGAAAGATGCTGCTCTATCTACAGTTAGAGCATTGGTGAATCATTGTTTTTTTTGTACTCGGGGTGGCGTGGGAGGGGGGGATCCCAAGAACAATAACTTCTGACAGAGGAAGTCATTTCACAGGTAAAATCATGGAAATAGTTTGGGTGATAAGGTACATGAAACTGCTGCTGTACCCCTAAAATCGCACAAAGTCAGCAAGTATTGTGGAGAGAATGAACTGTGAAATCAAGAATAGCAAAAATGATGCTAGACAAAGGAACTACGTGGGTTGATACAATTTCTTTTGTACTGTTCCAGCAGGACAACGACCCGAAGCAGACGTCATGGTTGGAGAAGGAATAGTTCTTTGACAATGAGGTAGGTTTGCTGTATTGGGCCTCACTCAGGTACCCAGACTCACACAAATCCAACACTCTGTCGGGTAGAGTGTTAAAGAAAAAGCTGTATTCATACCCAAGTCCAGTCTGCACCAACATTGGGAACGTGTACAAGAGACCCGGGAGCAGATTTTGGTCCAGACATGCTTGAATCTGATCCACAGCCCAAAAGGATTCAGGCAGAGATGAAAGCCAAAAGGTGGATTTACCAAATAGTAGCAAAATAATAAAAACTAACGTTTTGATTTTTAGGACCAAACAGAAACAATGCAGTTACATGACAAGAATCTGCAGAACTAAGCAAATGCTAGATACTTGCAAGTCAAATGTATGTTAAGGATTGGTTAAGATGATTGTCTATTAAAATGATGGTAGCCTCAATGTACAAAGCTGTAGTGGATGGTGGAATATGGAGGCCTGAATTTTCAAAAAGTTCTAAACATTGTGTTCCCTTTTGCTTGTCGGTATGTATTTTTCTACCTAAATAGCTTGATCGTTTGTATCATAAAGGACATAAAGCAGTGTTACCATTTTACTACTGTAAATTATCACTTAAACATGCGCCGTGGTTATGAGGGTGTCAGGGAGTCGGGGAATTGAGAGTTGGAAGCTTTGGACTTACTGATCCAACAGCCTGTTAATCAGAAGGATTTAGAACACATAGAACAAGATTGGTCGACTATGTCTGGATCATCATGGTGGGGGAAATTTAAAAGTTCAATTTCCATTTGACCAAAAATCCTCAGTGAAATAGCAAGCTCGGGAAATATATCAAACCCTATAGTTATCATTTTTATTATCATACTATTGTGTGCTTTATATCAAATCTTTATAATGTGTAGGATAGAGAGATTTTTTTAGTCAAAACAAGAAATAAGAGGATCTTTTTAGACAAATGCTAAAAGAAATAGGTAAATTAAATAAATTTATGCTTCCAAATCAGCTTCAAAAAACGCCTAATTAGAGGTGTATTTTGAAGCATTTTTTTGAAGCGTATTTTGAAAAATCCTATCCCCATTGTTGACTATGGGGATTTTGACATGTGGAAAAAACGCGTATCAAAGAAATTGACGTCACTTATTTTTTACGGTGTAATTACTCCCAAGAAAAGTCTGCAATTACACTTGTGTAAATACGCTTATCGTTGATTGATAAAGGATTAGTCATTTACATTTTATATTCAGTGAGAAGGAAGAAATTATTCAAAACCTTGTCTGAGGCTGATTTTGAGCCATTTTCCAGTGCATAAAACGCGCTAAAAAATGGCCCAAAAAACACAGTGTGAACATTCCCTAAATAAGGAATCAGTAAAAGATCAAACTTATCATACTGTTTTATTTCATGATCATGTGTAATTGAGACATGGTTGTGATACGAATAAAGGTGAATGGTCAAGTAGAATGGTTATGATTGAAAAATGCATATTTTAAAATCCTAATCGGGGGAAATTTTAAAATAATTCATTAACATTTTTTAATCCATAATACAGTAATAATGAGTGAGGAGGAATCATTGAAATTTGATCATTTTGATTTGTCTGATCTACAATATTTGATAAGGATTAGATAAAACAGATTCAACAAATATATAATCCCTGCCCCACTATGTACAAGAATATAAATACTATAATACTGCCCCCTAGGTACAAGAATGTAAACTTACTATAATTCATGCCCCCTATGTATCAAGAATATAACTGCTATAATATGCTCCTATGTACAAGAACTATAATACTATAATATGCTCCCTATGTATCAAGAATATAAACTGCTATAATACTCGCCCATATATAAAGAATATAAACTTACTATAATACTGCTCCGATGGACAAGAATATAAATACTATACATTACTGCTCCCTATGTACTAGAATCCTCTTAACTACTATAATACTGTCCCTATGTAAAGGAATGTATAACTACTATAATACTGCGCCCCTAATGTACAAGAATTAACTACTATAGTTCTGCCCTATGTACAAGAATATAACTACTATATATACTGCTCCTATGTATAGAATATAATAACTATAATTACTGTCCCCTATTGTACAAGAATATTAAAACTAATATAATACTGGTCCCTATGTACAAGAATTATAAAATACTATAAACTGTCCCCATGTACAAGGAATATACCTACTATAATAATATGTCCCCTATTGTACAATGAATTAACTACTTTAATCTGTCCCCTATGTTCAAGAATATAAATACTATAATACTGCCCCCCGACGTACAAGAATATAACACTACTATAATTTACATGCCTCTCCTATTGTACAGAGAATATAACGGACATAATTACTGCCCCCTATGTACAAGAATATAACTACGATAATACTGTCCCATGTTCAAGAAATATATCTACTATTTAATACTGCTTCCCTTTGTACAAGAATATAACTACTATAATACTCCCCCTATGTACAAGAAGGTATAATACTATGAATACTGCTCCTCCTATGTACGATGAATTAAGTTCTATTAATACTTGCATCCTATTTGTACAAGAATTTATATACTACTATAATACTGCCTCCTATGTACAAGAATATAACTACTATAATATGCTCCCTATGTACAAGAATATAATACTATTAAATACTACCTCACTATGTACAAGAATTATATACTAGATATAATTATGCTGCCTAATGTAAAAGGAATATAACTACTATAATACTGCCCCTATGTACAAGGAATATAATTGAATTTACTGCTCCTATGTACCTGAAGATAAAATACTATAATACTACCTCCTATGTACAAGAATATTTAATACTATAATACTGTTCCCCTATGTACAGGAATATAAACTACAATAATACTGCCCCATTGTACAAGAATATAACTACTATAATACTGCCTCCTAGTACAAGAATTTAAGTACTATAATACTGCTCTATTGTACAAGATATAACTACTATAATACTACCTCCTATGTAACATGATATAAACTAATAATACATGCTCCTATGTACAAGAATATAACTACTATATATAATACTGCCCCTATGTACAAGAATATAATTGCTATTTACTGCTCCTATGTACCTGAAAATAACTACTATAATACTACCTCCTATGTACAAGAATATAACTACTATAATACTGTCCCCTATGTACAGGAATATAACTACAATAATACTGCCCCTATGTACAAGGAATATTAACTACTATAATACTGCCTCCTATGTAAAGAATATAAGTACTATAATATGACTCCTATGTACTGGAATATAAATACAAAATACTGCCCCTATGTAACAAGAATATAACTACTATAATACTGATCCCTATGTACAAGAATTTTAACTACTATTTAATGCTGCTCCCTAATGTAATGAATATAACTACTATAATACGTGCCCCCTAGTGTACAAGATATAACTACTATAATACTGCCTCCTATGTACAAGAATATAACTACTATAATACTGCTCCTATGTACAAGAATAATAAGAAGATAGGAATGACCAGCTCAGAGCACACGATAATTTTGTTAGCTGAGGTCAATCTGACCTCGGGGTTCAATCGATGCATCTATATTTGTGCATGATTTGAAAATGTTAGATGTGAAAGTGATAGCTTTGTAAGTGATCTTGAAGAAATATGACCTGGCAATCCTGGCTATCATCTGTTCATGTTCTTTCTCCCTCTTTCACAGGAATGTGTTTGGTGAACTACAATCTCAGACCATCCCCTCTGAAATATCGGCTGTATTACTATTGTGCATTTGTAATTGGTATGTGTGTGAAACTCCAATCCTCAGTCGATCCCTCTGAATATCTGTGCATTATATTGTGCATTTGAATTGGTATGTGTTGTGAACTCATTCCTCAGCCTTCCCTCTGCAAATATCTGCTGTATTATATTGTGCATTTGAATTGGTATGTGTGTGAA
The DNA here is from genome assembly GCA_025379985.1 of Phyllomedusa bahiana. NCBI lineage: Eukaryota > Metazoa > Chordata > Amphibia > Anura > Hylidae > Phyllomedusa > Phyllomedusa bahiana. Next base: position 21,369 of record JAODAL010020856.1, on the reverse strand, counting down.
CTCAAATTCTCAGCCATTCCTCTGAAATATATGACTGGATTATATAGTGTTTGATTATTGGTATGTGTTGTGACTCCAATCCTCAGCCATTCCCTCTGAAATATCTGCTGTATTATTTGTGCAATTTGAATTGGTATGTGTGTTGTGAAACTTACAATCCTCAGCCATTCTCCTCTGAAATATTTGCTGTATTATATTGTGCATTTGAATTGGTATAGTGTGTGATACTACAATCCTCTGCCATCCCTTCTGAAATTATCTGCTGTATTATAATTGTGCATTTGAATTGTATGTGTACTGAGGGATGTGGTGAACTACAATCCTCAGCCATTCCTCTGAAATATCTGCTGTTTATATTGTGCATTTGACATGATTTATGTTGAACAGACTGCATCCCAGGTCTGGTGTTCCCTAATGTCCACTTTGTTTATTCAGCCATTTGATCCAAAATCTTTCTTAGAAGGCTTGTTTTCTGTGAACGTGGCCTTTTGTTCTCCAACCCATTTACAACACCTGAGTTCACAGATTTGATAGGAACTGACCAGCCTCAGAGCACAATATAATTTGTTAGCTGAGGTTCAATCTGATCGGGTTCATCGTACATCTATATTTTGCATTGATTGATATTGTTAGATTTGAAAGTGAATAGTTTGTAATGTCTTGATGAATATGGACCGAAGTGGGCATAAGGGGGCCAGGGAGGAAGGCTTTTCTGTGAGTACCTTTCTTAAGATTCACAACTCTTTCACCATGCTCACTAATGCTATTACCTTGACAATCCATCTCCCTTATACTGTACCACTAGTCTCACCCCCTGACAATTCTATCCATATCAGCAGACTACTATTCCTACCCTCACCCTTGTATACATTCACTAACTGTTCTCCCATTTTAAACCACCCCACAAATCGCACTGCTTGCATAAGTGTGCATCAAACGCCGCTCATACTCATCCACTTTAACCATCTGCTGTCGCTTTTTAATTCTCCTGCGTCTCGTCCTGCAGGCTCGCGGTGACATCTCTCCTAACCCTGGCCCTCCTTTCCTTTATGCTCATACTCACTTACGACTCTCTCCATAGAAACCCTGCTAATTACTCGCTATTCGCGCTGTACGTCTTTCCCTGCCCCTTTTTAATGTTGCCCTGTGGTATGCCGATCTGTTGGGCAACATACATCACTGCTGTTCATGACCTGTTTTCTTTTTCATTCCCTTAACCTGCTGGGCCTCACGAAAACATGGTCCAGCACTCTGACCACCGCTTCCCTTGCCGCTAACTCACCTATGGGGCCTAACTTCACCCACCCCCAGACCTGAGAAAACAGGCCGGGTGGAGGAGTCGGCATACTTTTCTCTCTCCACACTGCACTTACCAGGTCATTCCTCCCGCACCCTCCCTCACTTTCCCCTCTTTTGTAGTCCACAACCATTAGGGACTCTTTCGGGGGGGACCATTTCCTATCAGATCGCAAGTTGTGTAACCGACCCCCTGGCTCACCGCCAATTTCTGGATTTATTTCGATGCCTGGACCTTCCATATTTCCTCTTCTTCTGAATTGCCCACTCTCATCATGGGTGATTTCAACATCCCCATTGATGACCCCATGTCTCCTTCTGCCTCTCAGTTTTTTTCACTGACCTCTTCTCTTGGCCTCTTGCTGTTTACGGACTCTCCCACCCACAAGGATGGGAACTCTCTTGTAATCAGGTCTTCTGTCGTTCCTCTCATCAATTTCTAACCTCACCAATTCTCTTAGTGCTCATCTCTGTTCTTACCCTTATCTCTTTTAACTTTCAATTATAACCTTTCCCTGGTACAACACCTGCCTTCACCCCATTCCTGAAATATTCGCTTCATAACACCAAGGAACTCATAGACACCGATTCCAGTCCTCACTGCCCTCTATCCCCTCCCTTCCTGTCCTGACCTGGCTGTCAAACATTACAACGAAACTCTCACAACCACCATGGACATATTGGCACCACTCACACACCGCCACCAGGAGTCAGACGCCGTCAGCCTTGGCCCCCCCACACACCTCAGACTGGGTTTCCTGCAACGTTTTTCAGGGTATTTTGTGCTGAGCGGTTATGTGGAGAAAGTCGAAGCTTACCTGCAGACTTTCCTTCCACTACAAATTCATGCTCAGGACTTATCTCACTGCCTTCACAGCGCCAAAAACAAAATATATTTTCAACTCCCTCATCTCAACCTTACACAACAACCCAAAACGCTATGTTTGACACCAATCACTCCTTACCAGGCCTAAAGCTCAGGGCCACGGTCTCTTGACCTCTGTCCTGAGGACCTGGCCACTCACTTCAAAGACAAAATTGTCAGTACCGGCATACATCCTAATTCCACAAACACCCAAACAGAACCCCATCCTGTCCCTCCCCGCACATCCCTCTAGTGTGTTTCAGCTCTTGGAACCAACGACAGAAAGAAGATGTATCCAGGCTTCTCCTGTACTGCTCGCCCACCACTGCTCTAGCGACCCCATTCCCTCCCCCCTTCTCCAGTTTTTTTCTCTGCTATCCTCTCTACACCTTACTGCAATCTGTAACCTTTCTCTCTCTCACTGGGATTATTCCCTCCTCTTTAAAACAGGGCTACTATAGCTCTCCTACTAAAAAAAAACCCCCCTGGACCCTTCCTGCTGCTGCCAACTACCGACCGTCTCTAACCTTTCCCTTTATCTCTAAGCTCCTGGAAAGCATGGTCTAATATCGCTAATCCGCTAATCTCTCTGCTAACTCTCTTCTGGATCCTCTTACATCAGGTTTCCGCCTCTTTACACTCCACTAGAAAACTGGCTCTAGTTTATAGTCTTCTTACCGATCTCCACAACTCGCTAAATCTCGGGCAAATACATGTTGTTGGTTCTTTTGGGGATCTGCTCTGCAGCATTTGACACTGTTGATCACCATTCTTCTCCTCAGCATGCTCAGCATCATTGGCCATCCAGGGCACGCTCTCGATTGGTTCTCTTCATACCTCTCTGACAGACTTCTTCAGTGTCTTCATTTGCAGGGTTCTACTTCCTTCTCCTCTCCTCTTGCCGTGGGGTCCCCCTCAGGGGTCACAGTTCTTGGTCCACTCCTCTGCTCAATCTATACAGCTCTCCATTGGCCAAAACCATCAGTTGATTTGGCTTTCCAGTACAACATATACACTGATGACATCTCATATTATTACACCTCTTACTTCCGAGACCACTAAATCCTGCCCTGCTACAATAACACCAGGTGACTGTCTGTCCGCTGTCTCTGACATCATGTCTCTCTCCGAATCTCCAACTAACCTCACCAAAACCGGAACTTTGATTTTTCCCCCATCCTGCTAACCAACCCCCATCTGATTTTTCTCTCTGATGTGTGGCATCACAATAACACCTAGGCAGCTATCCAGGCCCGATGTCTTGGAGGTTATTCTAGACTCTGATCTGACCTTCACCCCAGATATCCAATCCCTTGCCCGCAACCTGTAACTTGACCACCTCAAGAACATCTCCAGAATCCGTCCTTTCTCACTGAGGAAACAAATCAAACTCTCATTGTTGCTCTTATTTATTCATCCGTCTTGACTACTGTAACTCCGTTGATTATCGGATCTCCCTCTCTGTAAACTCTCCTCTCTCCATTGTCCTGATCTTTGTTTTTTTTACAGCAGCCAGGCTTGTTCTTTCTCTCAGGGATATTATTGATGCCTCTACCTGTGTCTTCTAAATACTTAAATCAGTGGCACAAAAAGATAAGTAAAACCTCAAGTTATAAGGTTTTGGGAAATGCTTTTACAGCAAAGGAAAATAAAAAAAACCGGGATCTTATTTTTACGATTTGACAAAATTTGTATTAAGCTCCCCTCCCCCATCAGGGGTTCCAAGCAGGGGAGTCCTACACAAAAACATGTTACCTTGCTGGGGAGCCTTTAAACTGCCATTTCCCCAGGACTGATAGGAACCCTGCAAGAAAAACCTGCAAAAATTTAAAAAGGTGGCTGAGTGCAGCAAGCCAATGAGATTGCCCTTTCCCAAATAACTACAAAATATAAAAGGCGTGCACTTCAATATAACTTTGAAAATTTAAGCATAGGTGCACCCTGAAAGGCAAGCTTTACATCAAACATAAATCGTGGCAACAAAAGATAGAAAACCTAAAGTTATTTGGGGAATATGGGAAATGTTTTTTCAGAAGGGAAAAAAATAAAAAAACCCGGGGGACTCTTATTTACAGTATTTGATCAAAGATTGTTTAAGCTCACCTCCCATTGCCCATTGCCCCCATTGCCTTTCGTGTGCCCTATGTTTAAAGTTTTAAAAGTATATTTAGATGTGCCACCTTTTACATTTTGTAGTCTATTTGGGGGTGGGCAACCTTGGGTTGCTGCACTCAGCCACCTCTTTTAAATCCCTAGGTTAATTAATTCGGGTTTCCCATCACTCCCGGGGGGAAATGGCAGTTGAATGGACTCCTCAAGGTAACATGTTTAGTGTAGGGGCTCACCTGCCTTTAACCCCTTTATTGTTGGGGGGTGGCTTAATACAATCTTTGTCAAATACGTAAACTAAGAGTCCCAGGTTTTTCATATTTTCCTTAGCTGTAAAGCATTTCCTATTTCCTATATAATTGAGGGTTTTTCTTAGTCTTTAGTGTGCCACGATTTATGTTTAGATGTATGCATTTTCCTTTCGGTGCCCTACTTAGTTTTAAAAATATATATTTTTTGGGACAGCCCTTTTTCATTTTTAGTCAACCCCGTGCGCACTGCAAGTTGCCCATTCAGTCAGAAAACAGCATAAACTAATCCTCTCACTCAAAAACTCTCCACAGTGCTGCACCCCCAAAAACTCCCCCTCATCTTGTTACCACCCTGCCCCCCCTCTCCGCTCGTACGGGCATAAACACAGACTAAATTACCGACCTCCCTTTCCCCTTTCAAGATTTTGCACGTGCTGCACCCATTCTCTGGAAAACCTACCACGTACCATCAGGCACAATCCCAGCCTTCGCATTTTAAAGTGTCCCGAAAACCAATTTTTCTCAGGCGGCCTTTTCAAAAAACCCCTAATTGTTAACCCCCCACCTTCTTCACAACTTTGTCACTCCCTACACTGGGCCTCACAGGCCTTTTCTTTTATAGATGACAGTCCTGGGGAGGTTCACCAAATTTTTTTTGTAAACCTCCCCCCCATTTATAAACATGGGGCCCTTTTAAATTTTGCACTTTCCCCTTTGTTTCCCCCAGGCACCCTCTTAGATTGTAAGCTCTCACACCTTGTGTCTCACCTGTAAGTAGCTTTCACTGTGTAATGTCTGTCTTTTGTCTGTAATTATACCCTCTACATTGTAAAGTGCTGCAGAATATGTTGGCGCTATATAAATAAAGATTATTATTATTACTATAATACTGCCCCTATGTACAAGAATATAACTACTATAATACTGCTCCTATGTACAAGAATATAACTACTATAATACTGCTCCTATGTACAAGAATATAACTACTATAATACTGCTCCTATATACAAGAATATAACTACTATAATACTGTTCCTATGTACAAGAATATAACTACTATAATACTGCCCCTATGTACAAGAATATAACTACTCAGTGAGCGCTGTACATACACATCAGCATCGCAGGGGGCGTGAAGCACGGCTTTCCTCATACCTCCTGCTATGCTGAGTCTCGGCTCCCGTCGCTGAAGACCTCCAGGAGCTGTGTGTTGGGTGTAAGTGGTGTGATGACGTCACGCTGCTTACACTGAACATCAGCTCCCGCACCTGCAACGCGGAGAGGGAACGTGGAGGGGTGAGTAGCTTTTTTTTATTATCATTAGCTGCAGAAGGCTACTACCTTTCTGCAGGGGGGCAACTTACTGGCGACAGGGGGCTACTACCTGGCGACAGGGGGCTACTACCTGGCGACAGGGGGCTACTGCCTGGCGACAGGGGGCTACTGCCTGGCGACAGGGGGCTACTGCCTGGCGACAGGGGGCTATTGCCTGGCGACAGGGGACTATTACCTGGCTACAGGATGAAAATAACTACCTGGCTATAGGGGGCAAATAACTACCTACAGGGGCCTATATAACTACATAATAGGGACCTATATTTCTACTTATTGGGGGAGGAGGGCTATAGAACTACCTATCTACTTAATAGGGTACAGAGATAGCTAGCTATTGGGGGACCTGTAAGTCTACCTACCTAATGGACGCTATACACCTACCTAATTGGGAACTGCCTACCTAGTTTGGGGGTGTACCTACATACTTCTTAGGTAATTTAACTACTTCCTATGTTGGTATACAAAACAAGACTAAAACTTGATGCACAAATGGGAGCCCCATAGCAGGTTGGGGGCACTTTTACTGTTTGGGGCACAAGGGGGGAATTAATACTTGGGGCACTATAGATGGGGAGTTTGTATAGAGATAGGAATTGGTAGAGAAGTGCTGATAAAGTGAGAAGCCTAAGATGTTTGTTTTGTAAATTCTATAGTGAAGAGTCATGGCCGGGAGAAGTCGTCATGGTGGTCTGGGCTGGATGAAGAAGAGAAAGAGAAGAGAACAACTCTTCAGAGACGTCTCCTGTAAGTCTCTGGATTTAACTTTATGCTACTCACTTATGTCTGCAGAGCCTATGTACATCTGTTATCCACAACCGTATGGCAGTAATATTGGTTGCAATATAATGGCTTATATTTACTGTTGATCGAACCGTTCGAGAAAAGTTAAGTTCGAGTCAAACTTCTCGATTTTTTCACGTTTGACATGCGCGTTCGACACACCAGTTTTAGTTTCATTTTTGGTTGCTTCCTGCACTTCTGGCGGTCATCCAATCAGTGAAGAGCACAGAGAAGTGTCAAAAACGTCATCGCTGATGGCGTAGGGCTCTCATTAGCTGCTAAAATCATATGACCCTGTTATATGTATGTCGCTGTATTTCCTTGTGAACGCCATTTCCAGTTCACTCTCTGTACTGAACGGACTGCTCTGTCTGCTTGCATGCATGCAGGCACACGATTTCTCAGCGATTTTAGACAGGAAAAGCTACTATTTAGATTAGTTAGGGGGTGTACAGCAAACTTAGGGTATCATAGACAGCAATAGTTAGGGAGTTTGGTATTGCTGGCTGCATCTTTCCCACACCCAGAAGCTGTGATTTGGCGACATTTGCAGGCTCACATAACACCTAACTCTCCTATACATCATACTCATATAATCATACTCAGTGCCCAAAAGTTCATTTTTGCAGTTTTGGGGGTTCACTTATTGCATAACAGACCATTACCAAATCTCCCATAGAAAGAAATCTATCTCAAATACTGTTTGCTTGCTGCAAATTATTCGGGTTGAAGAAAAGTTCATTTTTACCAGTTTTGGGGATAGAGTTCTTGCATAACAGACTGTTACATCTCAAGGGCATTACATCTCACTGACTGCTCACTGGGCAAGTTTGGTGCCTCTGCTGATGGGTCTCGGCCACACTGCTGGGATGGTGCAGAGTCCCAACCACGACTGGTAGTATCACGTGCCAAGAGAAACCAGCCGGTTCTCAAATTAATTTGTCTTGGAGACCGTCAACACACAGGTCAAGAGCTGTGGACGGCTCTGCGCACTCAGACCGACCAGTGGCTGGGTACTAAGAACCTGGTGCCAGGCAAGGTGGTTTGCGACAACGGGAGAAATCTCCTTGCTGCCCTTAGAATTGGTAGACTTAGGGACATCCCTTGCCTGGAACACGTCCTGAACCTGGTTGTGCAGAAATTTCTCAAGCGCTACCCGGGTCTTGACTGCCTGTTGAGGAAGGCTTAAGGTCTGAGCTCACACTTCCGGCGTTCGCACCCTGCATCGGCACAACTGGCAGCGTTGCAGCATCATCTGGGCCTCCCCGTCAAGCATCTGATATGTGATTTGGCAACACGCTGGAATCCCACCCTCCACATGCTCCAGCGATTGTGGAAGCAGCATAATGCCATTATGCAGTATGAAGTGCCGCATGGCCTGACTAGCAGTGTTGTGGACCTCGGGGTGTTGAGCCACAGAGTGGAGGCAGGTGAAGGATCTCTGCACCATACTTGGCAGTTTTGAAGAGGCCACCAAAATGATCAGCAGGACGATGGCATTGTCAGCATGACTATTGTGGTTATATTTTACTGGAACTATTTTACTGGTGCGTTAGGCACTCTGTGGCAGCAGGTCCCAGCAGTGAAGGAGGAGGAGGACACAGAGCCGGAGGATGTAGAAGGCCCAACTGTTTCACAATTGTATAGGTCTTCTATAGGCAGCGTTTTGAGGGCGGGTGCAGAACAGCAGTTGAGCTCACAGAGTAGAGTGCATGAGGTTAGCCAGGGCTCTGGTGATGGTCAGGATGAAGAAGTGGAGGAGGAGGCACCACGGGACTGATTACCCTTCAGTGGTAAGAGGTTGCCACAGATTACAGGAGGAGAAGGAATATCTGGTTAGTGCCCCTCGACCCCGAGGCTTGGTAGATCCTGGCAGCATCTCACACATGAGTGCTTGGATGCTACATTACCTGCAACATTATCCATGCATTAAATCAATAAAATCAGCAGCGGTTACTGGGAGGCCACTCTCCTTGATCCACGTTACAAGACAAAAGTGAGCAATTTCCTTCCACCCACAGAAATTGACAGTAGAATGCAGGAATTTGAGATGGTGCTCATTGACCAACTCGAAACATCTTTTGCGTCTTCACATTCTAATGTCATGGTGGAACAACGTCAGCAACGCGCCAGCAGTAGAATGGCAACTCTGCAGTAAGTCATCTATTAACTGTTTCAGGCCCCATACAGCCAAATCAAATGGGGCGCCCACCCATTATTAGTTTCTATTTTTTAACATATTGGTGGGCTACTTTTTGATTAGGGCCCCTGACAGGAGTACTGCCCGTACTGCGCTATTGGCACCAGTGGCGGTAGCAGCCGCTACTGGGCCCTGCATCCTGCGAGGGCCCAAAAACACCTTTGACTCATAAGAAGACACAGGTACTGGAAATGGCAAATGGTAACTGTCAGTGGTGCCAAAAGGGCAGTATTCCTGTCAGAGGCCCTAATCAAAAAGGAGCCCAGTGATATGTTAAAAAATAGGAACTAGTAATGGATGGGGGCCCTATTTGATTTAGCTGCATGGGGCCCTGAAACGGTTAATAGATGACTGAAGGCAGCCCTGGCTACCATTGCACTCCCTATAACTACGCCCTCCATGTTCCCCGTTGGGATGTTCTTACTGCCACCACATGTATCACATGTTCTTGGTGCAAAAAGTGAAATGGGGCTCCTGCCAGTTACCATGTGCCATTTCCAATCGAATCCCGGTGTCGTCTTCTGTGTCAAAGGGGCTTTTGGACCCACTCAGGATGCAGGGGCCCGTAGCAGCTGCTACCAATTCACCTCCGATAGCTACGCTGTCCTCATCTTTTCAGTTAGCCATTGAAAGGAATGAAGTATTTAAGCCTCTCAGGTTTTTTCTGTCACTCTTAGAGCCAAATTCTCTTCACTAAGTTGTTCCACGTATCCGGTTTACTATCCAGGATGCTAATTACAGCTTCTCCTCACCTGTATTGGTATAAAAATTAACCTGAACATCTTCTCCCATTGACTTTAATGGGGTTCGAGTTCGACGTTCGAATCAACCTTCGAACCGAACGACTCTGAGTTCGAGGTTCGACTCGAACTTTTTAGGGTTCGCTCATCACTACTTATATTCAGTAATGGTATGGTGTATTACTCACCAGTCACTGTGTGCTGGTGATACGTAGTCTTAGTAGAACATTGGTAATATTAGCCTTAGGATACTGGTTTGGTGCAGAAGTGTTATTTGGTAACTTTATGACTATTATTTAGTAGTTTCTATACGTAGCACAATGTGTTAAAGCTTTTTATATATTTTGGATTTGGTTGATGGTGACGTACTGTGTCGCGAGGTGGGGGGGGGGGGGGGGGGGGAGTTAGAAATTTCTTCACCATCCCCTGAGTGCAATTTAGCCTAGGAATGGCCCTGACTACTATAATACTGCCCCGTATGTACAAAAATATAACTACAATAATTCTGCCCCTATGTTCAAGAATATAACTAATACTGCCCCATATATACAAGACTATTATATAATACTGTTGTCTATGCACAAGAATATAACTACTATAATACTGCCTCATATGTACAATAATATACTATAATAATGTTCCCTATGTACAAGGATATAACTACTATAATACGGCCTCCTATGTACAAGAATATAACTACTATAATACTGCCTCCTATGTACAAGAATATAACTACTATAATACTGCCCCTATGTACTAGAATGTAACTACTATAATAATGTTCCCTATGTACAAGGATATAACTACTATAATACGGCCTCCTATGTACAAGAATATAACTACTATAATACTGCCTCCTATGTACAAGAATATAACTACTATAATACGCTCCTATGTACAAGAATATAACTACTATAATACTGCTCCTATGTACAAGAATATAACTACTATAATACTGCTCCTATGTACAAGAGTATAACTACTATAATACTGCTCTCTATGTACAAGAATATAACTACTATAATACTGCTCTCTATGTACAAGAATATAACTACTATAATACTGCTCCCTATGTACAAGAATATAACTACTATAATACTGCCCCCTATGTACAAGAGTATAACTACTATTATACTTCCCCCTATGTACAAGAATATAACTACTATAATACTGCCCCTATGTACAAGAATATAACTACTATGATACTGCTCCTATGTACAAGAATATAACTACTATAATACTGCTCCTATGTACAAGAATATAACTACTATAATACTGCTCCTATGTACAAGAATTTACAGTTGAAACCAGAAGTTTACATACACTATATAAAAAGCCCCATCTGCAGGTTTTTCTCACTCTCTGACATGAAATCAGAAAAAACCTTCCCCGTTTTAGGTTATTTATATTTGCCAAATGCCAGAAAAATTAGAGACATTTTTTTTAAGGCATTTTTATTACTTTCTACAAAGTCAAAAGTTTCCATACATTTCATTAGTATTTGGCAGCATTGCCCTTACACTGTATAACTTGGGTCAAACGTTTTGGATCCTTCCACAAGCTTCTCGCAATAGTTGGGAGGAATTTAGGCCCGTTCCTCCTGACAGAACTGGTGTAACTGAGCCATGTTTGTAGGTCGCCTTGCTCGCACCTGCCTTTAAAGCTTTGCCCATAAATTGTCATTTTGGCCAAACCGTGCAAAATTTTAGTTTCGTCAGACCACAGAACATGTCTCCAAATATGTAGTCTTTGTTCCTGTGCCTTTGCAAACATTAATCTTCCTTCTTTATCTCCTTCTTTTGGAGTAATGGCTTCTTCCTGGTAGAGTGGGCTTCAAGCCCATGTTGAGACAGTACTCGTTTCACTGTGGATAATGACACAATCTTACCAGCTTCCGCCAGCATCTTCACAAGGTCTTTTGCTTTTGTTCTTGGGTTGATATAAACATGTTGGACCAAAGCACGTTCATCTCTGGAACACAGAACCCGTCTCCTTCCTGAGCGGTATGCTATGTCGACATTCCCATCTTGTTTGTACTTACGTATAATTGTTTGTACAGATGAACGAGGCACCTTAAGGGTTTTGGAAATTTCACCCAAGGATGATCCAGATTTGTACAAGTCCACAATTTTCTTCCTGATATCATTGCTGATTTCTTTAGACCTTCCCATGATGTTACGCACAGAAGCAGTGTGTTTCTGGTGTGCAATTACAATACATCCACAGCTGTGTCTCTATTTTTCTCTATTTATAGTAGTAGAGATCCACAGTACACCAATTCTGCAAATAGTATGTTTTTGTTTTCCGCATAAATAGATAATCAGATCATGCTTACTAGGAACATTCTGTATAAAGGTTACATTGATACAATAGATGCCATAAGAGTAGATGTCTCGGCCGTAGTCTTTGTCATAAAAGACATCTGGAAGGAACATAAAAGAAAATAATGAATATAAAGCAAATATATCACTGTAAGCAGACAAGAGGAGAAAGGAAGGAAGGAGGGGTGCAAAGGAGGAAAGTGGGGAAAAAAGAGGTGTAGTGTAGGAGGGAGGTGTAGTGTAGGAGGGAGGTGTAGTGTAGAAAGGTATATTGTAGGAGGGAGGTGTAGTGTAGTAAGGCGGTATAGTGTAGGAGGGAGGCATAGTGTAGGGAGGCATAGTGTAGGGAGGCATAGTGTAGGGAGGCATAGTGTAGGGAGGCATAGTGTAGGAGGGCGCATTGTAGGAGGCATAGTGTAGGGAGGCTAGTGTAGGAGGGAGGCTAGTGTAGTGAGGGAGCATATTAGGGGGAGGCTAAGTGTAGGAGGTCGGCGTAGTTTTGTATAGGAGGGAGGCGTAGTGCTAGGAAGGAGGATAGTTAGGAGGGAGGTTGAGTATAGGAAGGGCGTTATGTAGGAGGGAGTTAGTGTAGGAGGGAGGTGTAGTGTAGGAGGGAGGTGTAGTGTAGGAAGGTGTAGTGTAGGAGTGAGGTCTGGTGTAGGAAGGAGGTGTGGTGTAGGAAGGTGTAGTGTAGGAGTGAGGTCTAGTGTAGGAAGGAGGTGTGGTGTAGGGAGGTGTAGTGTAGAAAGGTATATTGTAGGAGGGAGGTGTAGTGTAGTAAGACGGTATAGTGTAGGAGGGAGGCATAGTGTAGGGAGGCATAGTGTAGGGAGGCATAGTGTAGGAGGGAGGCATAGTGTAGGGAGGCATAGTGTAGGGAGGCATAGTGTAGGGAGGCATAGTGTAGGGAGGCATAGTGTAGGAGGGAGGCATAGTGTAGGAGGGAGGCGTAGTGTAGGAGGGAGGTGTAGTGTAGGAGGGAGGTGTAGTGTAGGAGGGAGGTGTAGTGTAGGAGGGAGGTGTAGTGTAGGAGGGAGGTGTAGTGTAGGAAGGTGTAGTGTAGGAGTGAGGTCTGGTGTAGGAAGGAGGTGTGGTGTAGGAAGGTGTAGTGTAGGAGTGAGGTCTAGTGTAGGAAGGAGGTGTGGTGTAGGGAGGTGTAGTGTAGGAGTGAGGTCTAGTGTAGGAAGGAGGTGTGGTGTAGGAAGGTATATTGTAGGAGGGAGGCGTAGTGTAGGCAGGGAGGTATAGTGGAGGGTAAGGAGGGTTTGTGGTGGGAGGTGTACTGTAGTAGGGTGGAGTGTGAGGTCTAGTGTAGGAAGGAGGTGTGGTGTAGGAAGGTATATTGTAGGAGGGAGGCGTAGTGTAGGCAGGTGTAGTGTAGGGAGGTATAGTGGAGGGAGGTGTAGTGTAGGAGGGTATATTGTAGGAGGGAGGTGTACTGTAGTAGGGTGGTATAGTGTAGGGAGGTGTAATGTAGGAGGGAGGTGTAGTGTAGGAGGGTATATTGTAGGAGGGAGGTGTACTGTAGTAGGGCGGTATAGTGTAGGGAGGTGTAATGTAGGAGGGAGGTGTAATGTAGGAGGGAGGTGTAATGTAGGAGGGAGGTATAGTGTAGGGAGGCATAGTGTAGGGAGGTATAGTGGAGGGAGGTGTGGTGTAGGAGAGAGGTATAGTGTAGGAGGGTGGTGTAGGAGGGAGGTGTAGTGTAGGAGAGAGGTATAGTGTAGGGTGGTGTGGTGTAGGAGGGCGGTGTGGCGTAGGAGGGCGGTGTGGCGTAGGAGGGCGGTGTGGCGTAGGAGGGCGGTGTAGTGTAGGAGGGCGGTGTAGTGTAGAGGGAGGGGTAGTGTGAGGTATATGGGAGGGAGGTGTAGGTGTAGGAGGTAGGCGGTGTAGTGTAGGAGGGAGGCATAGTGTTGGGAGGCAGGTGTAGAGGTGCTGGAGGTCGGGATGTGCTGTTAGGAGGGGGCATGTGTAGGAGGGGGATTAGTGTAGGGAGATTGTGAGGGAGGCATAGTGTAGGAGGCAGTGTGCGTAGGAGGCGAGTGTGTAGGTAGGGAGGCAGTGTAGGGGCTAGGAGGGAGGATAGTGTAGTGCTGAGGGAGGATAGTGTAGGAGGGCTAGTATGGTAGGAGGGCGGTAGTGTAGGGGAGCGTAGTTGTAGGAGGGAGGTGTACGTAGGTAGGAGGGAGGTTGTAGTGTAGGAGGGGGTGTGGTGTAGGAGGGAGGTAGTGGTTGTTAGGAGGGAGGTGTAGTGTAGTAGGGTGGTGTAGTGTAGGGAGGTGTAGTGTAGGAGTGAGGTCTGGTGTAGGAAGGAGGTGTGGTGTAGGAAGGTGTAGTGTAGAGGTGCGGTGTAGTGTAGGAAGGAGGTTGTGGGTGAGTGTAGTGTGGGTGAGTGCTAGTGTAGGAGAGGAGGTGTGGGTAGGAATATGTAGGAGGTGTAGTGTAGGCAGGTGTAGTGTAGGGAGGTATAGTGGAGGGAGGTGTAGTGTAGGAGGGTATATTGTAGGAGGGAGGTGTAGTGTAGGAGGGAGGTGTAGGGAGGTGTAGTGTAGGAGGGAGGTGTAGTGTAGAAAGGTATATTGTAGGAGGGAGGTGTAGTGTAGGAGGGAGGTGTAGTGTAGGAGGGAGGTGTAGTGTAGGAGGGAGGTGTAGTGTAGGAGGGAGGTGTAGTGTAGGAGGGCGGTATAGTGTAGGGAGGTGTAATGTAGGAGGGAGGTGTAATGTAGGAGGGAGGTGTAATGTAGGAGGGAGGTATAGTGTAGGGAGGCATAGTGTAGGGAGGTATAGTGGAGGGAGGTGTGGTGTAGGAGAGAGGTATAGTGTAGGAGGGTGGTGTAGGAGGGAGGTGTAGTGTAGGAGAGAGGTATAGTGTAGGGTGGTGTGGCGTAGGAGGGCGGTGTGGCGTAGGAGGGCGGTGTGGCGTAGGAGGGCGGTGTGGCGTAGGAGGGCGGTGTGGCGTAGGAGGGCGGTGTGGCGTAGGAGGGCGGTGTGGCGTTGGAGGGCGGTGTGGCGTTGGAGGGCGGTGTGGCGTTGGAGGGCGGTGTGGCGTTGGAGGGCGGTGTGGCGTAGGAGGGCGGTGTGGCGTAGGAGGGCGGTGTGGCGTAGGAGGGCGGTGTGGCGTAGGAGGGCGGTGTGGCGTAGGAGGGCGGTGTAGTGTAGAGAGGTGTAGTGTAGGAGGGCGGTGTAGTGTAGGAGGGCGGTGTAGTGTAAGAGGGCGGTGTAGTGTAAGAGGGCGGTGTAGTGTAAGAGGGCGGTGTAGTGTAGGAGGGCGGTGTAGTGTAGGAGGGCGGTGTAGTGTAGGAGGGCGGTGTAGTGTAGGAGGGCGGTGTAGGGAGGAATGGTGTAGTGTAGGGAGGAATGGTGTAGTGTAGGGAGGTATAGTGGAGGCAGGTGTGGTGTAGGAGGGCGGTGTGGTGTAGGAGGGCGGTGTGGTGTAGGAGGGCGGTGTGGTGTAGGAGGGCGGTGTGGTGTAGGAGGGCGGTGTGGTTTAAGGAGGTGTAGTGTAGGAGGGAGGTGTAGTGTAGGAGGGAGGTGTAGTGTAGGAGGGAGGTGTAGTGTAGGAGGGAGGTGTAGTGTAGGAGGGAGGTGTAGTGTAGGAGGGAGGTGTAGTGTAGGAGGGCGGTATAGTGTAGGGAGGAATGGTGTATTGTAGGGAGGTGTAGTGTAGGAGGGAGGTGTAGTGTAGGAGGGCGGTATAGTGTAGGGAGGTGTAGTGTAGGAGGGCGGTATAGTGTAGGGAGGTGTAGTGTAGGAGGGCGGTATAGTGTAGGGAGGTGTAGTGTAGGAGGGCGGTATAGTGTAGGGAGGTGTAGTGTAGGAGGGCGGTATAGTGTAGGGCGGTATAGTGTAGGAGGGCGGTATAGTGTAGGGCGGTGTAGTGTAGGAGGGCGGTATAGTGTAGGGAGGTGTAGTGTAGGAGGGCGGTATAGTGTAGGAGGGAGGTGTAGTGTAGGAGGGCGGTATAGTGTAGGAGGGAGGTGTAGTGTAGGCAGGCGGTATAGTGTAGGAGGGAGGTGTAGTGTAGGATGGAGGTGTAGTGTAGGATGGAGGTGTAGTGTAGGGAGGTGTAGTCGGACGTAGTCTTTGTCATAAAAGAAAATAATGAATACAAAGCAAATATATCACTGTAAGCAGACAAGAAGAGAAAGGAAGGAAGGAGGGGTGCAAAGGAGGAAAGTGGGGAAAAAAGAGGCGTAGTGTAGGAGGGTGGCGTAGTGTAGCAGGGTGGCGTAGTGTAGGAGGGTGGCGTAGTGTAGCAGGGTGGCGTAGTGTAGGAGGGTGGCGTAGTGTAGGAGGGTGGCATAGTGGAGGTGTGGTGTAGGAGGGAGGTGTAGTGGAATTGAGATGTAGTGTAGGAGGGAGGTGTAGTGTAGGAGGGAGGTGTAGTGTAGGAGGGAGGTGTAGTGTAGGAGGGAGGTGTAGTATAGGGAGGTCGAGGGAGGTGTAGTGTAGGGAGGTGTAGTGTAGTAGGGAGGTGTAGTGTAGTAGGCAGGTGTAGTGTAGTAGGCAGGTGTAGTGTAGGAGGGAGATGTAGTTTAGGGAGGCGTAGTGTAGGAGGGAGGCGTAGCGTAGGAGGGTGGCGTAGCGTAGGAGGGTGGCGTAGCGTAGGAGGGTGGCGTAGCGTAGGAGGGTGGCGTAGCGTAGGAGGGTGGCGTAGCGTAGGAGGGTGGCGTAGCGTAGGAGGGAGGCGTAGCGTAGGAGGGAGGCGTGGTGTAGGGATGTGTATTATAGGAGAGAGGTGTAGTGTAGTAGGGCGATATAGTGGAGGGAGGTGTAGTGTAGGAGGGAGGTGTAGTGTAGGAGGGAGGTGTAGTGTAGGAGGGAGGTGTAGTGTAGGAGGGCGATATAGTGGAGGGAGGTGTAGTGTAGGAGGGAGGTGTATTGTAGGGATGTATATTGTAGGAGAGAGGTGTAGTGTAGTAGGGCAGTATAGTGGAGGGAGGCGTGGTGTAGGAGGGAGGCGTGGTGTAGGAGGGCGGCGTAGTGTAGGAGGGCGCCGTAGTGTAGGAGGGCGCCGTAGTGTAGGAGGGCGCCGTAGTGTAGGAGGGCGCCGTAGTGTAGGAGGGAGGTGTGGTGTAGGGATGTATATTATAGGAGAGAGGTGTAGTGTAGTAGGGCGATATAGTGGAGGGAGGTGTAGTGTAGGAGGGAGGTGTAGTGTAGGAGGGAGGTGTAGTGTAGGAGGGAGGTGTAGTGTAGGAGGGAGGTGTAGTGTAGGAGGGAGGTGTAGTGTAGGAGGGCGATATAGTGGAGGGAGGTGTAGTGTAGGAGGGAGGTGTAGTGTAGGAGGGAGGTGTAGTGTAGGAGGGAGGTGTAGTGTAGGAGGGAGGTGTAGTGTAGGAGGGAGGTGTAGTATAGGAGGGAGGTGTAGTATAGGAGGGAGGTGTAGTATAGGAGGGAGGTGTAGTATAGGAGGGAGGTGTGGTGTAGGAGGGAGGTGTGGTGTAGGAGGGAGGTGTGGTGTAGGAGGGAGGTGTGGTGTAGGGATGTATATTGTAGGAGGGAGGTGTAGTGTAGTAGGGCGGTATAGTGGAGGGAGGTGTGGTGTAAGAGGGAGGTGTGGTGTAGGGATGTATATTGTAGGATGGAGGTGTAGTGTAGTAGGGCGGTATAGTGGAGGAAGGTGTGGTGTAGGAGGGAGGTGTGGTGTAGGAGGGAGGTGTGGTGTAGGAGGGAGGTGTAGTGTAGTAGGGCGGTATAGTGGAGGGAGGTGTGGTGTAAGAGGGAGGTGTGGCGTAGGAGGGAGGTGTGGTGTAGGGATGTATATTGTAGGAGGGAGGTGTAGTGTAGTAGGTCGGTATAGTGGAGGGAGGTGTGTAGGAGGGAGGTGTAGTGTAGGAGGGAGGTGTGGTGTAGGGATGTATATTGTAGGAGGGAGGTGTAGTGTAGTAGGGCGGTATAGTGGAGGAAGGTGTGGTGTAGGAGGGAGGTGTAGTGTAGTAGGGCGGTATAGTGGAGGAAGGTGTGGTGTAGGAGGGAGGTGTGGTGTAGGAGGGAGGTGTGGTGTAGGAGGGAGGTGTGGTGTAGGAGGGAGGTGTGGTGTAGGAGGGAGGTGTGGTGTAGGATAAATATACAGCTCAAAAGGTAAAACGAAGTATAGAAAGGTAGGTATGGATAAGGAAAAGGTAGTAGTATAGAGTACCTAAGACAAAAGATTAGAGCTGTGGTCTGCAAAGTGCAGCTCTCCAGTTGTTGGGAAACTACAACATCCATCATGCCTACTGATGTAGATTTATGTAAATGCATGATGGGAGTTGTAGTTCCCCAACAGCTGGAGAGCCGCACTTTGCAGACCACTTGACTAGAGTATGTAATCACCTTAGTAGGTATGAAGAATGGAGTAGGTCAAACAAAGGTGGATATACAAAGATGAAAGCAGGATTGGCGCTAGATAAAGATAGATGGCAGCGAGTGATGATATACATAGGAGTAGAGATGTCCAATATTAACAAAGAAGGGAGGTAAGGCTGCTGTTCCAAGAATGGGCTGTGGAGAGCAAGGGAAGCATATTGTAGATAGGAAACAAAAGAAAGGAATGTGCAATATGGGAATACCTGTAAACAGCGTAGGAGCAAAGGAAGTGAAGGACTGCCAGCGTCTGCACAAATGAGCCGGAAGTAATAAAGGCGCATGCGTGGAAAGGAATTCAAGAATGTGAGGGAGGTGGTAATAGGAGAAGACACCATACAAAAGTGTAAGGGACCGTGGTAAAAGAAGAGAACAGGAGGAAAGTGGAGTCTAACACAGTAGAGTGAATAGAAAAAGTATACATAAAAGGAGTATGAGGTGACCAAAGTAAATGTATCGGAGGTGTCTGAAGGGAATGAGTGTGAGGATAACTAAATGAATGAGATACAGGAGTTATGGTCTGGTATAGTAAATGCTAAGGCTATAAATGAGAGTCAGATCCAGGGAAGGTTCACAGGAGGAGACTGAGGAAAAGAGAGAAAAGTGAAAAAAATAATAAACAAATTTGAAAAAACAGAGCAAACAAAGGAGTAAAGAAAACAGATGTAAAAAATAAAAAAGATTAAGGCAAACAAGGATCAAGTAAGGGAAGGAAAAAGTAGTTAGAGAGAAAAAGGGAAAGATATGAGACTGTAAAAGGTCTGAATATAGGGTTAAAGAGAAGGAGAAACGGGGACAAAGAAAAGGGGGAAGGATGGAGACGACTATAAGAAGACTATAACAGGAAAAGTATGTAGATATAGTGAGAACGGGAAGAAAAATGAAGTCATGTGGATAAAGGGATAAGGATAAGTGGTATAAAGGAAAGGGTGATATTACTCACAGAAGACAGTAGTTCATTATCTTATAGGGAGAAGATGGTTACATCATAAGTACAATTATAGTAAATGCGTTATGTGTATAAGTAAGGTACATACAAGAAAGATGTATAAAACTGAACAGAATGGCAAATGTAAGGGAAAGAAAGAAACTCTATCAATGATAAATACCCCAAATAAAATCAAGATATCACATCATACATGTAGGATATAGCAATGTGCACATTACATTATTGTATTGCATGCAATTACAAATTGTATTCACGGTTTAAACCACAAGGTTCGAGGGTTTGTAATGTGTGTATCCAAGATCTTTCATGTTGTAACAATAGAGAGGTACGATTGCCCCCTCTATGTGGTGGTGGGACATAGTCAATGACCTAAAAACGAAGGTGAGAAATGTGGTTAATGCATTCAAAATGAGCTGGAATAAGTAACATTAAGGGCCACATGTATGAACCTGTTTAGGTCTAAAACTCACTGTTTCGCCCATAGTAACCTATGGGCAAAAAAGTGAGTTTTAGACCTAAACAGGTTCATACATGTGGAACTAATTCTTTACAACGAGTGGTGGATTTGTGCTTTGACATGTGATCCTTGACCGGTTGAGAAGTTTGTCCAACATAGGCAAGGCCGCATGGGCATTTAAGAAGGTAAACCACGTAATTCGATTTGCAGGTGAAAAAGCCTTTTATTGAGAACTTCCTTCCACTGTGAGGGTGTGTAAAATAATCACCCTTCATGACTGAAGAACACTGGGCACACGAAGGCAGGGAAAGTGCTTGCGTTGGAGCGGAAAGTTTGTCGAGGAGTAGTGGTAAGGGCAATTTTGGGCTGTCACAATTTGTCAGAAGGGTTTTTGTCATGTTTAACCCTTAACGACCTTAGACGATCTACGCCCAGGCGTTTGGGGGTTCACGATGGAACGTCTGAGGATGGCAACTCTAAAGCGATTTGCGGCGATCGGCGCGGGGTGTAGCTGTAATAAGTGACATCCGCACACGGCCCCGAGCCGGATCGCAGCTCCTGCCCTGACGACAGCACGGAGGGGAGAGAATGCCTTCCGGGTTGTCTGTGAGGTCACGACGCCCGGCCGTGCCCTGTGGGCACGCCCCGGCATCGTGACTGACAGTTGTCATAGGAACCAGTCATAGCAACAAGCTATGCACTGATTCCTATTGAATGAGAGATCTAAAGATCTCTTATTCAAATCCCCTATGGGGAAAAGTAAAATAAAAATGTGCAAAAGTGAAAAAAAAGTAAAAAAAAGTGAAAAACAAGTAAAACACAAACACGAAAAATCAAATTTAAAAAAACGTACACCGCCCCTTTTCCCCTTTACAAACGGCAATCGCCCCAAAAAAGATCAAACATAAATAACGTCCCCATATTTGGTATCGCCGCCGTGGTAATCACCTGCCCTATAAACTGTCTGTTAATTAAAACCCCTACGGTTTAACGCCTTAAAAAAAAAAAAAAAAAAAACAATCACAGAATTAAGATTATTGTTCATCCGCAGCACATAAAATGGAATAAAAAGGGGATCAAAAACTCCTAGAAATTTCCAAATTGTACCAATTAACACGTCAGTTCATCCCCCAAAAAAAAATCCTTATACAGCTCTGTATACGGAAAAAAAGAAAAAGAATAGCTCTCAGAAGATAGAGATGCATAAAAATTGTTTTACACACTAAAAACACTTTTCTTTTTTTTTTAAAGTGCTTAGACCCTAAAAAAATATATAAAATAGGGTATCGCCATAATGTACGACCAAAGAGTAAAGTAACTTATCAGGATACTGCACGGTGAGCCTGTTAAAAATAAAATAAAAACACTACTAGGATTGCAGTATTTTCTTCACCCCGGCCTCCAAAAATGGATTTAAAAAGGGTCAAAAAGCCTGTCCCCCAAAAATGATACTAATAAAAACGTCAACTCATCTCGCAAAAAACAAGTCCCTACACAGCTCCAAGCACAGAAAAATTTAAAAGTTATGGCTCTCAGACTATGGGGATGCAAAAACTTATTTTCCTGGTTGAATAAAAGTGTTTTTTTTGTATAAAAGCAGTAAAACATAAAAAATATACAAATTGGGTATCGGTGTAATCGTATTGACTGCTGAGTAAAGTACCATGTCATATATACCGTACAGGACCGCTCTAAAAAATAAAAAAAAAAAACACTAC